>OU015495.1:147668867-147843867 GCA_907164885.2 Dolomedes plantarius
AGAAAATCCACACCACATGGTTACTTTTAGTGAATGCATGGGAATATCTAAGATTAAACGCTGATTTTCTGGTTCCCAAATTCGGCAGTTGTGAGTATTCACTGAACCGTCGAAATAAAAGTGTTCTTCATCTGTCCAGAGGATATTCCAAAGCCATTCTGCATCAACCTCAAAGCGAGGAAGAAACTGAAGTGAGAGCCGCTGTCGAGTCTCGAAATCATGTGTAAGCAACCTCTGCACAAATTGAAGCTTGTATGGATAATACCGGAGGATATTCCGCATGACCTTCTGGACAGTTGAACGGGGTAGATCCAATGCTTCTGCCACACGACGTACACTGGTACTAGCCTGTTCGTTGGAAGCTTTGTCCTCTTCCACCTGAAGCACAACCTTCTCTACAGGTTCTGCGGAAACAGGTTTCCTTCCTCTTTCAGAACGAATGTTAAAAGAACCAGTTTCTTCAAATTTGGCCACCATTAATCGAAGACCTTTAACAGTCAATGGACCGCTACTAGTGCTGAATTATCGTTTTGGTAAAACAATTTTACTAACAAAGCTCGATCTGGTAATCGTAACGATGACATTCTGATTAGCAATAGCAAGCACGCTGAAAACAAAATCTCCATGAAAGTTTCTAGTTTTATAACAGCTTTTGCTCTACGTTGACAAAATTTAATTTGCATATTTGCTTTTTCTTCGTTCCTTCAAATCTTTTGTCCGAAAATTAGTTATCGAACAAGTTTCCGATCGACTTTGCAATCACTTTAAAGATTGTAAAATTTTGTGAGCGATTGTAAAAATGAGTATAAGTTATTGTGTTAGGGTGATCTATGGATAAAAAGATGGTAAAATCTTAAGTAAAGAACCAGTCGTAAATGTATAATTCATCAAAAACGCCCTCTGGTGGTGAAATTTTGAATTAATTTTTTTATTCGCTCAAACAAATTCCCATCCCTTCAATATGTTCTACATAAAATTTCATAACTTTCCGAACAATAATTTCGACTGTAGACAACTATAAAGTAGGGAAGTTTAATTATGGACACTCTGTACATTCAAATCAAATACAACAGTCAATGTATGCGATTAATGCCGAATAATACATATATATATATATATATATATATTTATAAAAAAATCGTAACGGATATTTTTATAGAGAAAATAATGTAGAAGAAAATATTCAAATTAAATACAACGATCAATGCATGCAATTAATCTGTATGTTTAATATCCATAAAACATACTAATTTGAATTGAATTCTTAAAAAACTTCCATCTCAATTAGTATAGTGGTAAAGTTTACCTTTTACCATATTTTAATATTTTTTCAGTCAATTTATTTCGTTGTTATGCACGTGACGCAAAATTAATTTAAAGTATCCCAAAAAGAAAAGAAACCACGTGATCAGCATTTAAATTCTAAAATTTAGTCTTTGAAAATTCATCAAAAAGTCAGAAAAGGGAGGTAAAGATTCGAAAAAGATTTCATTTTAAAGGAATTTTTTATGATCTTTCTCGTGATATAAATTTTATAACCCTATTATTATTTTAAAAGCAACTTTAAAAAAATGTTATAAAAACAGCCTAAAAATTTAATTTAAAAAAATCTAAGAAAGATTTTCGAAAAATCTTTCTTAGTACACCCCTACACTATAAGAAGAATCGTCATGCAAAATTTCAGCCCCTTAGGTCCAGCGGTTTGGTCTGTGAGTTATCTGTCTGTCAGTTACGGAACTGCTTTATATATATATAGATTATTATAAAATGAAAACAACTATGAATTTGAGAGGAAATTTTAAATTTGCTGGTCTACTGTTCATATGACAAGATGTTCTCAATTAGCTTAAAACAAATGATAGGATCCACTGTATTTCACAAATACTGTTAATTTCTTGTGGTAAATCTTTCGTGCTTTACACATTTGAAGTTATTTGTGGCAATTGTTAGATATCACCAAATGTATCTGACTTTGAGGCATCCCGAAATATAGCATATCATGTCTGACTACACATATAGATAAATAATATAAAGTCATCTCCTCCTGTGCGGTGATAAAATTTTTAATCTTTCGATAAGCTGCCATAATTATGTGATTTTTCAAGCATGATCATAAGTTTTATGTAAATATTTCATATTTTTTAAAAACAAAACCTTTTTCACAGTTCACCTCAGTATGTTTGGAGGACTAATTTATAAAACTGCAGCAGATATCGTTTAGAAATAGCTCACTGTTTTGAGTCACTGTGATTGAGACTTTTATTGTGTTTAACTTCTCATAGATTTTCCCTCTAGGTTTAACAGCAATTCGTATGTTCTGATCATATGTTTAGAAATAATTTATTCAGCCCACTATTCTTCACTCAGAACATGATAATCTGATTGGCTCAGCTTTTTTTAAATGGGATGTAGAACTTTTTGGTGAATTACTTAATAATATTGCAGCAGATATTTTTAGAAATGGCATTATGTGTTGGAGTTACTATTACTTATATTTCTAATGGCAAATATTTGGGATTTGTCTTAAGTTTTAATCGCAATTCATAAATTCTGATCATATATTTAGTCATAAGTTAGTCATCTTGATTTTCTAAATTATGGGCAGAATTATCTGGTCTTCACACTGCTTTTAAACAGCTTCAGAACTTTTTGGAAAAAATTTTATAGAATTAAAATAGATTTTTCTATAGAAATTTCTAGATTTTTCTCCAGATTGTGTTTCGTAGTCACTGGGATTTAGATTTCTATTGACAATTTTTTTGTGACTTGTCATAGATTTTCACTTTAATTTTATCGTCATTCATAAATTCTGGTCTTAATTTGATTATCCTAATTTTTTCACTATGGTGATTTATGGTCTACACAATTAAAAAAATATCTGACCGAGAATCTCCATTCATAACCAATCAATGATTTCTCCGAATTTATGATCCTGTGTTCACTTTTCATTAGAGCAAACTAGAGTTCGAGCTTCCTGGCTGCTGTCATCCAGTCACCAAAGATCTCCTTTTACTCTTTGTCTTGACTTAGTTCTTCGTTCGTACGTCTATGTATTTTGTGATATTTACTAACAATAAAGTCACGAGCATATTTAAAGAATTTTCTTATTTTTTTCTGGGGAGGGGGTTGAACTAAATTTACTTAATAGCTTAGCCTCATTATTTTCTCTAGGTGATACTCACCTTCTGGTCTCGGCTTTGGTACCCATACACTGACTGTTAGGCAATCTTCATTCATCGGACTATTAGCGTTCCACATGGTGGACCCTTTGAACTCGCCGAATTGCGTATCGTTGATCTGCACGCAGGAATTCGGATTACTTGTCGCGTTGAACACGTCCTTCCAAGGATCTATAGGCTTTGGGTGACGGAATCTGAAAGAGAAGGCCAGTGTGGAATTAGTTACAGCAGGGAATGATTTCACGAACATAAGAAAAAAAAGAAATGTTTCATCTGAGGACTTTTTCTATAAATAACTTCTTTTACTCTCAGGCACTATACGATGTAATGGTAGGCTGCCTACTGTAAATCTTTGCATTTTCATAATTGATACCCCCAAGCTATTTTTTTTATATCTACGAAGTAACAAGGTAACTTCGTAAGGAAAGCGGATGATCAACCTAGTCATCTTGAAGAACTGTCCTGGCGGATATAATTAAGAGAGATCAATAAAGTTACGTCTTTGAGGAACAGTAATATATCGACCAACCGTGATAGGCAAATTGATATATTTCTCTATCTCAAGTGAAACAACCTAGAAGCAGATGAATGAGATGCCTACGAAATGCACCATTAACAAAATGGCGCCCGTTCGATGTTCTGACAAACTGTCCGTTATTGATATTTTGTTTTGTTGCAATGCACGTTCTTCAGTCGAAGTATTTTTCTTTGGAAACTCTACCGTCATTCGTTGCTTGCATCATGATTCTTGTAGATCTTAAGGTACGCCAGTCTACAAGATACTGGCTATCTAGATACTGGGTTAATGATACTGGGTATCTTTTTGGTTTCCCAGTCTTTTTACTATGGCTGATGGGAACAGTACAGACTTTTTGTAGTAGAGGGACGATATTCAACCATATTATCTATGACAGCTCTGGAATCTGATGTACTAGTTATTTTGACCGCTGTATAGCAATGCAACGCAGGCCACTGTAATCTATTTTGTATCCGGATTTATAAAATGTCATAAAAGGTCTAGCAGGATGATGGACGAATGGCTAAGGCGCTAGCGCTCGGTAGTCTATGGGTTTGAAACCCACTCATGGCATAGACGTAGCCGTTCGGCATCGGCTCTAAACTGTAGGTCCCGGCCTAATTATCCCTCGTGTAGTTTACCGTGGTTCTCCAAAGCATACAAAGTCAAATTAGCGTGTGTCTCACTTCCAAAGATGGAACAAGGAACAGTACTTCATTCGCAATAAAAACAAATTATAGAATATTTTCTTTGAAAATTTCCCGAATTTATTGAAAGATCTATGTAAAATTGCTAAAACTCGAGTAAAATTGAGATGAATATTCTCTATATTTGAAAAAGGCATACAATATATTCGCTAATGTTGTGTAAAATACTTGCAGCCACAGCTGTATTAATGAATAGTTACCAAAAGAAATTTTTTAAGCATGTTAGCATTTAACCGTAATTACTGTGAATAATGCTTGAAAAATCAACAGACTGAAGAATTTCTGAAAACTCCAGCCCCTCTAACTTTTTATTTGCCCTTTCCTGTTCAAATACCATCATTTATAGTCTTGCAGGAAAAAAGATTTGCGAGTACAGGGAGGACATTGTCCCAGACTTAATGAATTTATAAAAATATAAAGCTTTAAACTTCAGATAAACTTCTTCCATAAAGAAAAGAAGAATTAAAGGAATTGATGAATACTGGATAAAATAGCTAATTAAAGTTCTATTCGCAGCTCTCTAATAGTGATTTCTCTCGATGATTTTCGGGAGAAATCACTATTTCTTTGCAATGTGAAATAAAACTGTTTCCCTCTTTGATAATTTAGATAATTATTATCCAGGACATTACAGGGATATTACAATACGCTGAGAGTAAATATTATGATGGTGAGATCATTACAAATTTGATATATTACTATTTTTATAGTACACACACACATCTATACATATAAAACAGTTCCGTGACTGACTGACTGACAGATAACGCACAGACCAAACCGCTGGATCTAAACGGCTGAAGTTTTGCTTGGTGATTCTTCTTATAGTGTAGGGGTGCGCTAAGAAAGATTTAAAAAAAATTCTTCTTAGATTTTTTTAAATTGAACTGTTAAGCTGTTTTTGTAACATTATTTAAAGTTTTCATTTAAAATAATACTCTGAGAGTTATAAAATTTATATCACAAGAAAGATCATAAAAAGTCCTTCAAAATGAAACCATTTTCGAATCTTAACCTTCATTTTCTGATTTTTGGTGAATTTTTAAAAATTAATTTTTAGAATTTAATTTATTAAATGCTGATCACGTGGTTTCTTTTCTTTTTGTGATACTATAAATTGATTTTGCGTCAAGTGCATAACAACGAAATAAATTGACAAAAAAATATTAAAATACGGTAAACGATAAAATTTAACCACTAGACTAATGGAGATGGAAGTTTTTTAAGAATTTTATTCAAATTAGTATGTTTTATGGATATTAAACATACAAATTAATGACATACATTGACCGTTGTTTTTACATTACCGTTCTTCTACATTATTTTGTCTATAAAAATATTCGTTATTATTTTTTTACAAATATTTTTGTTTTGCATTAATTGCATACATTGACCGTTGAATTTAATTTGAATGTACTTCGTAGCGAAGCACGGGTATTCAGTTAGTATATATATATATATATATATATATATATATATATATATATACATATATATAAATAATGATGATGTTTACGAGATAGGGACTCGAACCCGGGTCTTCTACTCACTAGCTTCTTACAAATATAGCTATTCCAACGAGTATTCTTTGAATTCCATACTTCAGCTAATCCTTCCTTTCTTTTTAGGCTTACATATCCAACCAACTTAACACAATACAAAGAAGTGTTAAGTTGGTTGGATATTTTTTTTCCTAAAACATTCAGCGCAAAATGTGGGTGCAATTCCGTTAAGTATTAAATTATTTAATGTGTGAGAGGAAAACAGTTTTTAAACTCCCAAAGCATTCTACTTAAAAGATTGAACGATTGAACCTGCACGCCATTTATCCTCCGTATAAATTATCGCCATTTGCGTGTCGCAGAATATGCGAAAAATAATTGGTTTAAATCAAAAACTCGTTTTTCACTTATATCATTGAAAAGTTATGGAGAATATATATATATATATAGATATATCTGAATATCGTGTCTCGTGCAAATTGCTTCCGGAATTCCGATTACGCAATTCATTTCATGAGAAGTCTATTGAGGCAAAATGACATGGGAAATGAGTAAACGTTGGATGAATTCAAATTATTTAATGGCGTGTATTTAATCAAATAAAAAAAGGTATCGATGGAACATATACATCTTTTTACCATTGCTTAATAGATTTTACAAGAGGTATTCTGTATCATTAGGAAGTTATTTATCCAAAGGGAGAAGCTTACGGCATAGTTGTAATTTCTTTCTCTGGGCGAATTACTTATTTCAGGAATATTTGGTTTGAAATATTCAATGTAAGCGTAATGGATTAAATTATATATATAGAACAGTATATATATAGTCCTTTTGAAAATGCATTTATGATTATCTCATTTAATAATTTGGGAATGGTCATTACTCTGATGAAAAGTAGATTCGTATTAGATGTAATTTCTTTAATATTTTGCATAAATTATATAATTACTTACATAACGGCTATAATAACCAGGGAATATAACTTTCAATCTTCTCTCGTTCCCTGCGAAAATTCCGTTACAGTAAAGTATAGCTGTAATAGATGTAAGATTTACATAATATCTGAAAATGGGAATTCCGAAACATCTATTCGTAAACTCAATAAACATATATAGAGATTCTATGCTCACTTCTACCCAGACTTGGGTGTATATAATTTGAAGTGGCACTCTATTTGAATTTTATACAAACGCAGTTTATACATGAAACAATGTTTATTGAATTCGTTGCACATATAATTGGCTTTTACAGCAATAAGCATACGTACACTTGTACGGAATATAAATACAGCTTTCAAGAACAATATATTTTCTATACTCACGAACAGTAAGTCAAACCAGCAGTACTGCCATGTAAACTTCTGGCCCGCTAAGCACTAGCGCAGGATAACACCTTTTCAACCTTAACAACCTCCCCTTTTCATTAATGACGCTGCGTGGTATTTATACTAAGCGCGTATGCCGAAATTAGCATATCTAAAGCAGCTTCTTTAATTCACTCAAAAGTTCGATTCTTGTGAATCGAATCTTGTGTATACCTTACACATAGATTATAGTATCGTCAGTTTTGAATGGCAAAAGTTTAAAATATTCCGGTACTAGAGTCTAGGTGTCAATTCTTTTATAATTTGATTGACATAAAGCGACCCGATTCAGACATTAGAGTTCATTATGTTTATGACTTCAGTTCTTGATTATAATTTACTCATTTCAAAAATTTATAATCAAATTGATGAGCAGTATCAATTATAAAAATCAGAAACCTAAAGTAAAATTCAATTGACTAAACATTCATTCATACAATTTATAGTGATTACATATTTTTTTCAACGTTCCTCAGGAAAAAATCAGATCTTTCATTGTTCTTGGGTGTATTTATAATCTTACTGAATCTAGTTAGTTGGTTGTTTTCCTCAAGTAGTTGCGAAAAATTAGAGATTAATTAGAAAAACTCTTTTCCTCCGTGTGTTTCAGGATTTCGCTTAGATTTCAGTGTATCAGATAACACAGGTCTGCGGCAAAAATATTGTTTCAAATATAATCAGTGATTTTTATGGCATTTTCGATGCTGATTATGGGAAAATTGTTGAAAAAATTCCATCACGTACAGTTTTGTTACAATTAGCATGTCTAGTTTTGTCGAATTTGTGTATTTTTTAAAATAAGGTAGCAGTTTAGACAAAATTTCAAATATTTCCAAAGAAACTGTTATATTTTGCTTACAAACACTTTTAATAAGTAATGTGAGAAAGTTTTAAGGTGTTTGCAATGAAATAGACGTTTTTATATATACTAGACAGTCGTACTAAAACTAGTGTAATACGGTTAAAACTGCATCACTTTCCTATTAGTGTCTGTTTGTCGAACTTGAAGTGTTTTGGGAGCGTGTAACAAAAAATAATCCACAATCAGAAGATTAGAACATCAATTCTTTATTTCACCGCTCACTTAATTCCATCTCTGGTAAAACTGCTCTTTTTTGTTGCCAACGCAACTTACATAAAAAGTAGATCGTTATATTTTATTTACGTTGCCACTCGTCAATTACTTCGACTTAAAATACATTTGGTGAGATACTACAAACTTCCCTCCCATCCCTTACTATCTCCCGCCCCTGACATCTTTTGTGTCAGTGCCTGTCTGTCCCCGTCATCCTCCTTCCCACCACCTTCTATTGTACGACATCTAAAAGAATGTTTTGAAAATCTTGAGCTGATCTTAAACAAAATTTGTTATTCAGATCATAAATGGACGATTTGTGACGATTTAAAAGTGATTTCAGTGTTGCTTGGTCAACAGAGTGGCTACACAAAGTTCCCTTGCTTTCTCTGCGAATGGGACAGTCGTGACAGGAAGCAACGCTATATAAAGAAAGAATGGCCACTGAGAAAAACCTTGCAGGTTGGAATTAAAAATGTTAAGAGGGAGAATCTTGTAGATCCCAAAAAAGTATTACTTCCACCACTACACATTAAATTGGGTTTTTGTGTTTGATGAAACAATTTGTCAAGGCATTGCCAAAAGAAGGAGAATGTTTTAGATACCTTTGTGAGCAGTTTCCTGGGTTATCCGAGGCAAAGATAAAAGGAGTGTTTGTCGGACCTGACATCAGAAAACGTATGAGGGATGCGAGTTTTGAGAAAAATGGAAACAAAAGAAAAAACAACATGGGTATTGTGACGTTGTCTCCATTACTACATGAAAATTGTAATTATATAAGTCTGTGATGCTCGTTCCTACCCCTCAACATGAACATGTCATCTATCGGCGAAATGTTAAACTGAGCGGTTTCATAAACTCTAGGATAAGAGGCCATAAATTTTGTGTAATATGCGGTTCTGGCGTTATAAAAGGCATAAATCCCAGAGTGGTTCGAGGGCTCTCTAGAATTTTGACACTATAGCGACATGTGGAATCCCATAAACTTTAGACACTTACAAGCACTTAAAACGCCGGAGAACGCTTTTGAATTCGCCGACCGTATAAAAGAAAACCCCCAATACTCCACAAGAAGAGAACTGTTTTGAGTGCCAGAGAGGACGCAGCTCTCCTGGTCTTTCGGCCTGATAGGCCGAGTTGTCGGTGAACTCGAAGCCGTCCTGACATATCTAACTGTAAATTCTAACTCGCTGTACATACTTGCTTTTTGTAGTTGTAGTGTTTAAGGTAGCGTAGTAAAGTAATTGAAGCGAAACGCTTGTCTTATTATTGACTACGTTACAGTATCTTTTAAACTAGTTGTAACCAGTTTTCTGAGAAACGAAGTCAATGGTCGCTGACATGCTAGACAACTTCATGAAGCTGGATTGTAATATGAGCATAAAAGTCCCTTTTCTCCACTCACACCTTGACTTCTTCCCTGCAAATCTTGGTTATGTCAGTGAAGAGCAGGGCGGAAGATTCCATCAAGACATCAAGAAAATGTAAAAAAGGTACCAAGGAAGATGGAACGTTACCATGATAGCGGATTGCTGCTGGATATTAAAAAGCAACGATCCTCAAGCTGTCCACAGCAGGAAGAGCACTAAAAGAAGTTTTGATGTGAAGCGAAAGTGCTTCTACAAGGACTTTTGACTCTATAGTTATGTACTTTTTTTCAATATTATGTTGTGTAAATGTAAACCATGGCATCTTTTATCTGTTTATTCAAATTTAGAACCTTTAGAGAAAATGCACAAAATTGCGTTAAATTAAGTTTTTCACCCAAAATACGCACCCTTTTTGTGAGATAACCTGAAGTGATAGAAGAAAATGGATTTCATTTTTGAAATCAGCACTGAAAAGTACATAGGAATCAGTTATCAAACTACAAACAACTTTAAAAATTTTTTTTTGCAGACCTGTGTAATTTGCTAAATATATGCAATATGTAGATTTTTAAAACTAGATTAGGAAAAACCACGCGATTCTATGTGCGAAAAGAACTCGCTAAACACACTGTTATTAGAAAGTTTAAATAAGTAATTCTTGTTCGTATTGACTCCAAAATAAATTGTAACATCTTAAACACCTTCATCCTTTTATATCTATGAATAAAATAATTTATCAAAAGAATGCCTAATTTTCTTTTGATATCCTAATTTAATATGGATATTGCATATTATACGGATATTACAATTTACTATGGATTATGCAATTTAATAAACATTAATTATGCTATATTATATTACATAATTTTTAAGTGATTTATTTTATAGGGAAGTATTGCCCTAATAGTTGCCGTGTTCTGTGCATGCCTCTGTCAAGTAACGCTTCCGGAGCGACCGCTTCACAAATATATCAGCCTATATTAATCTCACGTGCAAAAATACAATAATAAACAGAAATTAAAAACACCAAAATCGTTTGTTTAACAAATTTGTAGGTTAAGTTAATTGTTATTCAATGCACGTGTATACAGCTTTAAAATTCCTGAAAATAACAAAAAAATTCTGAAACGCGATTGCAGCGCTGCCTACCGGATCCAATTATTGAATGCACGTGTACACATCATTAAAATTCATGAAAATAAAAAAAATTCTGAAACGCGATTGCAGCGCTGCCTAAATAGACTGCAAAAATTTTTTACATGTGAGTAATTTGTATGATTTTTTAATCTGATTTTTTTTTAGTTCATATATTTTATTTTTGATTAATATATTTATGCATAGCATATTTATAGCATATTAGTTAGATTGTGCAAGTCGGATTGAAAAATCAGCGGTAAGGATGCTTTTTTTTCCAAGACTTTTTTTAAATTATAAACTCGGATTTTTATAACATTTTTAATTATGGCATCGGATAGAAAAACAGCTAATATTCTGTAAAAAATTCTAGTATTTTAACAAGGTTATGAACCTTTTTTTTATTGGAACTGTTCAATTATTTACCGTCAAGTTTTGACGGGTACAATCTAGTAAATAATAAAGTTAAAGATTAAGTTGTCACACATCCTATCGCAATAAAAGTGTATGATCATATGCATTAATTTAATATTTTTTCTAGTTGTTGTTGTTGCTTACGCCACTTGACTGACAGCAACATCAGATCAAGTCCCGAAGGGTATGGACGATGAGGGTGCGGTTCCTGTTTTGACTGGCACCACAAGGGTCGGAGTCCGAATCGGCCAAAGGACCAGTCCCGCAATTTTGAACCGAGTCAAGTGACGAGACCAGAACACTTGACCCCGCACCTCCAAAAGTAATTTTGAGAACTTGGAGGACATTGCAGCCACGTCCTATTTTACGTGCACCATCCACCATTAGTGTACACGGCAGTGGATTTGTCAGTGACGAGCATCGAACCAGTGACTTTCAGATCACTAGCTCGCTGCTCTTGCCAACTGGGCCCCTGCGCAACCATTTTTTAGAGTGAAATCCATAAAGGTTAACCATAATTTAACTAAAATAGTTAGCTATTCGGTGAACTTAAAAATATATTTGTCCTTCTCCGATTTTTAGGTTCAAATCCACATTAAGAAATGCTCAATGATTGCATCATTTTGGGAATAAAGAGTATTAGAGGTCACGTTTTTTAACAATAATTTATCTTTGATAGCCCAAAAAGTTTCTCATGTTTATGGAGAGACAAGCTCTTTGCTGCTCATTTGTTAAAAATTTCTGAAATTATTTATGCAGAAAACAGGGATAATTATTCAGTAGTTAGAATATAATT
Source organism: Dolomedes plantarius (assembly GCA_907164885.2). Taxonomy (NCBI): domain Eukaryota; kingdom Metazoa; phylum Arthropoda; class Arachnida; order Araneae; family Dolomedidae; genus Dolomedes; species Dolomedes plantarius. The sequence goes on from OU015495.1 coordinate 147,680,925, forward strand.
GCTCTTTATCGTTTTATTTTCTTTAAATTCATGTATGAAACATAGAGAGCTTTATCTCATAGCAAATGTTTAACATACGTCAAAACTATGAATGACATATATTATCAAGTATTGTCTAGAATTTCGGGCTAAACTGATTTGTACAGCTCCAGGTGATTATCGGCAAATATGACAACGATTTTGCTAAAGATGCCAAATTAGGTGATAAGAAGCTGAATTTTGGCATTTTGGCAGGAATATCCATAATATAGCCTAATTTTTTTAAATAGAAAATTTGAACTCATTTTGGTAATGTTTCTTTCGTAAGTTGAATGTCTTACATTCCTACGATATCAAAGTTAGGGCTTATTTTTATTTGTTTTCTTTATATTAAGTATTAGTGTTAATTTGCAAATGACGTATACGTGGTTTTATAAGAATTGTCAGATCGTTAAAAGCTTTTGTTAGTTAACCCTGAATTGTACTCTCCCACGTGGTTTATTAGAAAATATGACAATGATATTTATACAACCAAAGCTAATGTATACTGAGTTTTGTTTTACTGATTGCTATTGCCAGCAGATTCATGGCGTAGATGGCGGTAAACGAATCCACGTGATGTAACAATACTGCCGTAGCGTGGTGAAAGCGAACATGCCAACTCAGGCTACGAGGTTCACACAGCCAGCCGTAAGTTTGTTTTACTAGTACGCAGTATCACGCTTGCATTTGAACTTACGATACGCCCCTGCGATAGTTGGGTTATCCGCAACATGAAAACGAAGAACTATGAATCAGTGCTTATAATTCCCATTCTGGCAAACCCAGCAACGCGCCAAGCTTTAAAGCGCAAAAATGGCTTGGCGAGATTTTGGCGTGAATGTGGGACCGTATGACGCAGTCTAAATGAATTTCGATGAAAACCAGTTAATGGTCCTTAGTAAAAGTCATGTAATGACTACGTTAAAAAAATGACCGTGACTCAGCTAGTGACAAAAGTGTAATGATTCATCATAGTTCCTGTTGTTGCTAATGCCATCTGGTTGGAGGTTCCATTCACCAGGTCCTAATAGGCTATTGGGCTGAAAGGGGCGGCTCCTGTTTTGAATTAGCACCACAAGGGTCGGAGTCCGACTTGACTAAAGGACCGGTCCCGTCATTTTGAGTCAAGTGACGAGACTGGAACACTTGACCCCGCTCCTCCCGAGGTAAATTTGAGAACTTGGAGAACATTGCAACCACGACCTATTTTACGTGCCCCGGTCACCATAAGTGAACACGGTGATGGATTTGCAGTGACGAGCATCGAACCAGGGCCATTCAGATCACTGGCCCACTGCTCTTGCCAACTGGGCCACCGCGCCCACATCCTAGTACCTGTCCAATCTTTAAGAATGATGTTTTTAATGAAGTAAAAAAGAGGTATAACTGAACTGATCTAATGCTATACCGGCAATACTTTGAAACTTCCGGTTAACAAGAAAAATAAACATTGAAATAAAAAATAAGGCATCGCTGCTTAGAAATAGAAATTTGCTACTAGAAATATCGGGGTTTTGCCTGTAGAGTAGTGCCTTTTAGGCAGGACATACTTAAAATTACATGTTATGGAAACTACAGAATTTAATATATCCTTTTAACCATACATAAAGCGTTGAAGGAAAAAAAGTTAGTCTCACACATATAGTATTCCGCATACTAATTTTGTATCTCTCTGTACTCATGCTTCCTTTAATATGTAAAAAAAAATAATCGAAATACGTTGGAATTTATTAGAATTAAAGGAATTCTGCGTATCATCTTTTTTAGTGAAGGAGCTTAATATGCGAGACGGTGGCAGTTCTTTTTACTTACTATTCATGTCACGTTGGACACTGGCCAATTCACGCTTACGCATAATGAAAAATCACGATGATAATTAGGACGCTGAGAAACGTGACTCTTCTTCCGGCTCGATGAAATTATACTTTTCGAGTCACTGAAATATTTAGAGATCTACGTTTCGTTAATGAGGGGTTATTTTGGCATTTTGACGGGTATTCCCATGCAGAAGAATTATATCGAGATAAAATGCAGTAAAGCACAGAGTGAGAGTTTTACAGCATTTTTGTAAGCTAGAACTTACGTTAAATAATGGCATCATTACAGAATATTTTCTCGATAGAAAACTGATCGGGAGAGATCTTATAGAACAGCTTATTGGGAAATGAAACACCAAAGAAAATACACGTTTAATGTTGCTTTGTTAGGAAATCTTGTATGTCTCACCATATCTAATCCTTATCCTAGGTGAAATAAATCTCACATTAAAGGAAGGTAGATCACTATAATGAAGAAATTTAAATGTGATTTGGTCGAGCAAAAAGATGACCCACGAATGTCAGTAGTTTTATTATCACCGTAATAAGCAAATGTACAGGGTGAATCTGAAAAAGTGGGCAAAACTTTACGGGGTCATAGAACGCAGCTATACGAGCAATATTCGTCATAGAATGTATGGTCGGAACGCAAGCGGTGAGAAGTTAAAAGGTAGTTTTCCACTGTCATGTTTAAAGAATTAACGCAAGAATGAAAGGAGATACTTCAGAACACATTTTATTAACAGGAATGTAATTGATGTACATGGTCAAAGTTGAAGAGCTTCCGCCAGCTGTAATGCAGGCTTCACCTGTCTGGACGGCGAATCGTATCGCACATTCCTACGAGAGGTGTTGCCGGAGCTGCTGCGTCTGATTCCAACCCCCATTAGGATGAGAATGTGGTTCCAGCACGACGGTGCGTCTGCATACTTCAACTTGGATCTGCGGAACACTTTAGATGCAATGTATCCAGGGCGATGTATTGGTCGAGGTGGTCCCATAGCTTGGCCACCAAGATAGCCGGATCACTCGTGTTTGGACTTTTTTTCTGCGGGGCCAATGAAAGCCTATTCTACGAGGGCCAATAATGGACTAGTCGCCAGGATCACCGTTGGTGCCGGCGATTTTCGGGAAATGCCTGGTGTCTTCGCAAATGTACGTCAGTCCCTATCCCGCAGGTGTGATGCCTGCATTACAGCTGGCGGAAACTATTTTGTGAAATTTTTTGAGCATGTACATCAATTACATTCCTGTTAATAAAATGTTTTCTGAAGTATCTTCTCTCATTCTTGTGTTAATTCTTTAAACGTGACAGTGGAAAACTACCTTTTAACTTCTCACCGCTTGCGTTCCGACCATACATTCTATGAAAATATTGCTCGGATAGCTGCATTTTGCCCACTTTTTTAGATTCACCCTGTATGCATCTCCAACGAGCAGCTAGACTTGGACCTAGGTTTCGCTGATTAGGCTGGTTGACTGTTTTTTATTACTAAACTCCCCTAAGGTACTTCTCTGTAAATGTTAATTAAGATTATCATTTTCTTTGGTCAAAGAATTACCTATCATTGAATTATGAAATGCATATTCATAATAATGTACTTTAAAGGTAATATGTGACTTAAGACTAAAAAAATATTTACATGATTTGCGTTTGACATTAAAAGTTATTATGCCATTATTTAAAGTAATGCATATAATAAAATGATGAAAAAATAAAATGAAATTCTGTAAAAAAAAATATACATCACTGCAATTTCTTCCTTAGAGGCTGATACAATAGTGATTCAAATAAATTTATTTGAGAAAGAGTATTTTGCGTAAAAGATTTAATTTAAACATGAAAAACTTTCTTAATTACATATGTTATTTACGCTTATTCCTTAACTCATTAAAATGCTTATCACCTTTCTGCTTTAGGTAAGTTTTAAAGAGTTATGTTCTAAACATCATGCTCTACTTCATTTAATTTATTCTCGATTTGGACGACAGCACTGAACATATAAAATCTTAAGTAATATTCAAATATTGCTTTAAACTTAAAAAAAAATTAATACCTCCTCTCCTTAACTTAGAACAAATTTAGATTTTATCCAAATTAAATGCTACATAAAAGAATCCCTATTATATACACTCATGTCCATAAACTAAGAATAATGCCAGCTCCGGCAAATAAAGGTTCAGAAACAAAACAAACGTGACTTATTCATAAAGCTCAATTATTAAACAAAAGATAAAGAACAAAAAAGATGGTGTATGTATGATACCATTCATAAAAACTACGATTTTTGCTCCCTGGAGCAATTGTAAAAAATATCTCCTTTACAAAAACTTAATATTAAATGGTTGGTATGATGGTTAATACATTGCATGTCTCCCATGCGATGATATACAGTCCGTACAACGCCTAGGCCTGCTGAGTATCAAATTATCTAGCTGATCTTGGGGAAGATTACTCCACTCAGCAAGCAATGCACTCCCAAGTTCCGGTACACATGTCGGATGTTGTTAACGAGCTGCAACTCGTCGGCCAAGCATGTTCCACACATGCTCTATCGGATTCAAGTCAGGTGAGAATGCTAGCCATTCCATACGGGTAATATCCTCAGATTGAAGGCATTCGTTTACGATGTTTGCTCGGTGAGGACGGGTGTTGTCATTCATAAACACAAATTCTGCGCTCATGGCACCCCTAAACAAACGTACATGTTGTTCCAGAATGATGTCCCGATAAATGGGGCCGTTCATGGTTCCGATTTGAACATGCAGATCTGTTCAGGTGCCCAGTAAAATTCCACCCCAAACGAGCAATCCTGCACCACCGTAACTGTGTCTTTCAATGATGTTGTTTTGGTGGTAACGGGTACCTGGCTTCTCCATATGAAAGTCCGACGTGAATCAGACTGCAAGCTAAACCTGGACTCGTCGGAAAACATCACACAAGCCCACTGTGACGATGTCCACATTGAATGTTCTCTACTCCAGGCTAATCGCTGCCGATAGTGAGTTGCAGTGAGTGGAACACATCTGACAGGCCTGCGAGCATATAGACCAATATTTCCCAAACGTCTGTACACGGTTTGCCTTGAAACTGTGGTACTCGTGTCTGCAGAGAGCTGACGAGACAGGTCAGATGCTGGGCTCCGTCTGCTTCTTTTGGCAGTTACTGCCAAATACTGGTCTTCATTCGGCATTGTAACTCGGGGGCGACCTGTACTGTACTCGACCTGTACTCGGGGGCGCTTTCACTGTAGAATACCAAACACTGGATTTTAGCAGATGAGAACCGCCTGAAACGTTCCATCTAAATTGTAACCCATGGTCCATAAATAAATATCTACACACACACACATTATACATACACACTCACTCATTATATACACGTGTGAATATGCATTGTTACGAATTTTACGAGTCTATGGTAATCTAGACAGATATGAGAGCTATCACCAAATTGGCGATGAATTTGGTGACTTATTTTGGTCACCAAATTTGGCGATATTTCACCACATTTGGCGATATGGCGCCAACTTGCCATCTAGACCTTTCTCGAAGCTTCTAGAGATATCGAGATATCTAGCTGGCTGACCAATAGGGGGCGCTTTGGAGGTCTATAAATATACCTGACATTGGCATTGGAATTCAGTATAATTTCTACTGAGAACTAAATGTGTTAGAACTGCGTAAGGCGTGTATTGTATTGAAGACTCTGTATCCTGACTTGTGTTTTTAGAGTCTTATGTTGTATAGAAGACAGTTGTTATGTGTTTTCTGTTTGAATTTATGTATGCGGCTGAAAAATTTACAGAACAATAAATTTTATTTTATGGGCAGTTTCTGAAGAGATTTTATTCAATCCTATTGAACCCAGGAAAACGGAATAGTATTTATGCATATTTATTTTCATCCATGTCGGATACTATTTGATATTAAGCGTTTTATGATCCCCTACACAATTCACAGTAAAGCTATAAAGCTGTCTATCTTTAGAATCCTTATTAAGAGGCAGACTGCCATGATTGTGTAGTGCTTTAACCTTTTCAAATTTTTACATCTCTCCTTTATATCTCACTCTTTCTCCGTAGACACACCATAGGGGATTTGAATCGTGTCCAGAAAAATGTTAGTACAAAAATCCCGAACTTCTTTAAAAAGAAGTAAATGAACGTACAAATACACTAACGAAGAAAACAAACCTAAGACGGAGGTTCTCTCGTTACTCCTACTGAGGCGTTTTCGGAGTCATTGAGCTCCAAATAATTACCAGTCTAATTAGACCTCCTGTAGCAAATAATTACCGTAACTCTCCAAATCAACCAACCAACCAAATAATTACCAGAATAAAATTTTACGACAAAAGTAGAAACTTCTGTTGCAGAATAGAAAAGCAAAATGCGACGTCTTCGATGGGCTGCAAAAATTATTTACTAAATACTCATCCTAACTTAAAGAAAAAAAGGAACTTTTTTCTTTCGCTTTTATCTCACTCTGAGGAAGACCAATGAGTGTCGGCTGAAACAATTATTTGTTTCTCGACTCCATTTTAATGCAATTCTCAACGTTTGAAAGTTGATTTATTATATTCTTCATTAAGTTCTTATATTTACTCGTAAATACTGGAAGCTAAACAAACAAAAAACATGACTAAGCAATTTAACTGAATGACAAATATTTCTGACAAAATTCAAGACTTAAGCTAAGTTGTTGCAAAAATCGTGGTGAAAAAGGTTAAGATCTCACAGGTACTGAATATTCTTTCTCAATTGCTTATCTCATTTTTTTTTGTTCTAAAGACTGAGAGAGTTCATTGCATTGGTTATGCAAAACACCCGGCAATTATTTTTGCATTCTGTTTCATTTACAGAATACCCTCATATCAAAGTTAGTTCTAACTCTAGAAATCATACTAAGAGTACAGCATAGAAACTTCAGAACTACATCAACAGCAAGCCATAAAAGTAAAGCACTTCTCCAAAACATTTTAAAGTGAGATAGCTATCCTGCAAGCAGGTACTTTCAAGTTTCTGTAAACTGAACTAAGAACTTGGTTAATCAACTGGTAAATTGTCTAAATTATTAGGAATGTTCAGCATTGCTGCCTTCCCCCCATCGTATTAGGTTTCCTTTCCTGCCTTAATTCCAAAAGAGAACAAGTACCGTTTACAATTTCATACATTGCAAGAGGACTACTGGGAATGTTTGTCCACCTTTCACACTTTGGACAAGTGTATTATAACACATCTCCAGCTGCGGATCTTCTCTTAATATTGTCAGTAATGTGCAAGCATTTATTTGAACTCATATTTAGATTTTAAAATGAAGATTCATATAGCCAAACCCAAATAAAATCGCTGTGGCAGTGTGTTTTATTTCAGTCACCGGGATATGGAAGTGGTATACAGATCTAGGTCAACCAGTAGCTATAGCACTACGCGGAAACGTCACGTGAGACAACTCTGTGGAGTCCCTTTGATCTTCATATTTAGTTACATGGTGACTAGTCGAAGTCAAGCTCTCGCAAAGATTTCACTTTGAAGTCTTTGGAGAAAAGCCAATTGACGATCTCAAAGACACTAATTGTGCTGTCGAATGAGTCATCGCAGTGATTGTGACCAGTAAGACTCACTGCGGGGTCATTTAGATGACACCACGATTATAGGCACTGGTGTAATATCAAAAATGATACAAGCTGTCGGTCAGCCTATGTAATTAACGGCTGAAATCGCTTATCTAAGAAAAAAAGTCTTGGAGGATTGCAAAAGGTGTATCAATACGGCCTGTACGATTTGCCTACTTACCTTTACCAACTTGCTCTTATGATCATTAACCAAATTCCACCTACGACTATTCAGGTTTATACTGACGGCAGTAGAGATGATCATTGTGCGTGCGGCAGCGGCGTTTTCATTAAGTCACCATCTCACTGTGATAAAATCAAACAAAGAAACCCTGACTTCTGCTCAGTTTTTAGAGCTGAACTCATTTCTATAATAGATGCACTTAGAGCTTTGGTGTCTGAAATTTTATCTGCAGCCATTTGGATCCTGACTTATAGCCGCAGTGCCATACAACATCTGAGCATCTGGACCAAAGTTGGTGACACAACATCTGTGTCGAGACTTAAAGACCTTAAGGGGCTTTCACGGCAGCAAAGGATTTACTTCCAGTGGATTCATTCACATATAGATCTCCATGGAAACGAGACCGCTGACAATCTTGCAAAGGATGGTGTTTCTAATCAATCAACCTCAGGTGTCGGCCTCATCTTTTCCGAAATAGGCTCAAAAATAAAGATATTAAACCAGACATTATGGTTGACTTCTCGGTCCAACTCCTAGTATTCTGGGAAATCTCCTGGTAATACCTTCACAATTAAAGGGTACAGGACAGTCCAGGTGATCATCAGCAGACTCCTGAGTGGAAATATCGGGAACATTACTTTTATCAATGGACAAAAGAAAACTTTTCGTAGTTACACTAAATGTGCTTCAGCACCGGCCTCTCCTGCCCACCTATTGAACGGCGTGGAGCTGCTGCATCAGGACCTATTTGCTACGCCTCTTCCCATGTACGACTCTGAGAATCTACGACCTCTTGGACTTGGTCTAGCCTTTGGCCAAACCTTGAGGAATAAGCCACAACAACAACAACAACAACAACAACAACAACAATGCGGCCTGTGGTAGTGATCAGAAAGAATGCCTACCTGTATTTTCCTATCGGTGGCTTCGCGTATGGTATCCCGAGGAACGAGTCCACTTCCTTCCCATGACCGCTGAGCAGTGTTATTCCCCGGACGCGACCCTTCGTCGTGTGCACGATGAGGTCATCCTCGTCGGCGCCCCTCGCCGACCGGGACGCCGTCGTCAGGCAGACGGTGATGGCAACCAGCAGCAGGAGGAACGCGGGGCATCGGCTGTACGCAGGCATGGCGGCTGCTCAGACTGATCCACTATAACGTAGACTGAAACGGAAAGGAAACGCAGGTAAATAATCAAGCTGTTGGAAAGCTGAGTATTAAAAAGGGGCAATATTGTACGTGGCAGATTTTCAAACCTATTGTCGAGGTAAGGGGAATTTGGTAACAACATATTACAAGTTTTGAACTCATTTTCAGAAATCAAAAATAAGAAGCTCTGGAGTCGCTTTCTGGAGTTGCTGGAGGTGAGACTGATAAGTAAGGTGACTCCCTCTTCCCTTCATGAAAATTAAAAACTGCCCGACACGCTCACACATGCGCATTGCGTTCTTCCCAGTCTTTCGTATATTTTGCACTTCATTTTCAAAATTTCTCTGTAGGTGTTTGTTCATGCGGTAACTCTAATGTAACAGTTGTTAGTGCATTGCGTCATGGAGCAGAGAGTCAATATGAAATTTTGTTTCAAATTAATAAAAAAATCCGTTTAGAAACATCAAAGGTTAAGACGATGCTAATTACCTTTTCAGACGCACAGGGATTAATCCATAAAGAATTCGTACCAGAAGGACAAAGAGTTAATGCTGAATTTTACTGCAATGTTCTTAAGCACCTCTTTGCGCTTATTCGTGGTGTGCCGCCGCAATTCGCTGCTGTGGGATCATGCAAGTGGTACCTTTTGCACGATAATTCAGGGCATCATACTGCTATGTTCGTGAAACGATTAACCACCTAGCATCAGATTATACTGAATTGTCCCACCATCCCTACTCCCCTGATCTTTCAGCACCCTGCTTTTTCCTGTTTCCAAGACTGAAATCGGCACTGAAAGGACGCAGATTTGCAAACATTTCAGATATCCAAGATGCTATTACCAGGGAACTTAAAGCAGGAACGAAGTTCCAGAAGTTTCCCACACTTGTAGGAAGTTTGTCTGAAAGGTATTACATCCGACGGGGTGTACTTCGAAAGACAATAAGGCTCTTTTTTGCAAATATATATAATACTGTAATATTTCTGTGATCAGTCACCTTATTTATCCGTCACACCTTGAATTATACCGATCCAACCGTAAGGTATGCGGCGGGAATAAGCCTGCAGATTAGTCGCAACGCAATAATCCCGAATACACAGCCAAGGGTCCGCCTGTTTGCTCTAATAATTTAGGTCATAGCAGCCGTGTCAAGTAGTATAGACCAGTGGTGCGCCAACTGTGGGTCGCGACCCACAGAGGGGCCGTGAAAAAAATGGGAGGGGTCACGGATAGTCAAGTTTATATCATACGGAAGTAAGTTTATATCAAACTGAATTACATAATTAAAACACATGCTTACACTTTCCATATTTACATACTTTTATTTATATTTTTTACATGTTCCAATCATAGGATATTATTAAATATGGTGTCAAACAGTCTTACAAGGCCATATTGCTTCCATTTGCTTTTACATATATGTCCGATACTGACTTTCAAAATTAGTAACTACAGGTTGGTCATAAAAAAAACTTTGCCGATATATGGACCTCTAGCGGCTGTTCCGTTCAACAGATCGAGATAAGATTTCAGATACAGTTATTCAGGGGTATGAGCTCAGGATTCTGTGAACAGCAACGAAGTGGCACTCACGTTTACTGTTATAGGTACAGAAACTCGAAATTTTCGAATGGCAACGTCCACTTTTTACCGTTGCAAGATGCTCAGCGCATGCGAAAACCGTAAAGAGCGTTAGAACGGTACGTGTATCACAAAAAAATGGACGCGTTATGCACGCACAAAAAACAGCTCTGCGAACGGCCAACAAAAACACGATCGGAGAAATTCGCATGTGACAGAGGCAAGACACTAATTCCTGATGACAACACAGATCGGGAAAACGAAAACTTTTATTTCGATTACACATTTTCCACGTAGGTGCCATCACAGGCCGAGCTGTTTTTTGTGCGTGTATAACGCGTCCGCTTTTTGTGATACACGTACCGTTTGAACACTCTTGAGGGTTTTCGCATGCGCTGAGCATTTTGCGATGGTAAAAAGTGGGCGTTGCCATTCAAAAATTTCGAGTTTCTGTACCTATAACCGTAACCGTGAGCGCTACTTTGTTGCCGTTCACAGAATCCTGAGCTAATACCTCTGAATAACTATATCTGAAATATCATCTCGATCGGTTGAACGGAACAGCCACTAGAGGTCCATATATTGGCAAAGTTTTTTTTATTACCACCCTGTATATTAACCAATTAAAGATGGTATGAGAGTAGCATTCTCAAATACAGACGAATCTCCATATATCGAACTTCCCTATATCGAAATTTTCTATATATCGAACTAGTAGCAAATCCCCATGTTCATTACATAGAGAAACTGTTTCTATATATCGAAAAGATCTCTATATATCGAATTTTTTTTCAAGACATATTGGAAGATTTTATTCCAGTTTAGAATAAAATCTCCCTTTGAAACAATACGTCGTGGACTTCAATTCGCGGAAAATGTCCCTGATGAAGTTTTTAGTGTACTGAATAAATGCGAACATTTCTTTAATGAACTTTCTGCAAAACTGGCTGTTCAGCAAGATATTCGTAGTATTTTTTTAAAGAATGTGACTGTGATCATTTTAATCACTGTCTGGATTATTGCTTTTTTCAAAAGGTATGTAGTACTCAATAAATCTTCCATATTAATTCCTTTTTTAGTTATTAACTTTCATTTAATGTGATTCGCATATAAATTGGAAATGGAGTTTCGTATACGAAAATTAGCTTTAATGTTTTAGGAGAATTGTGATAAAACTAAGATCAATTCTATATATCGAAATTTCTATATATCGAATTTTTTTCCTGCATTTTGCTACTTCGATATATGGAGGTTCGACTGTATTTATCCAAATACTATTAAAGGTTCAAGTTTACCTCCTCATTAATATTTTTCTAGTTTATTTAATACATATAAAAAATAATTTTCATTGTTTTAATATGAAGCTTATATTTTAAAATCATGCTTTAATTTAATTTTGATATTTATTAGTTTTTATCTAAATGGAATACAGATACATATTAAAACTTAAATATGAAGTTTTAGTCACTTAAGATTCGTCATAAAACAAATGTAGATGGTAAAAAAGACTTTTTTTTAATTTTATAATGCAAAGTAAATATAAAACCAAAATCTACAGTTTATTGATTTTTTAAATAGTTTCTCAAAACTTGCTTATTTCGTCATAAAACAAATGTAGATGGTAAAAAAGACTTTTTTATTGTTATAATGCAAAGTAAATATAAAAGCAAAATCTATAGTTTATTGATTTTTTAAATAGTTTCTCAAAACTTACTTATTTCGTTTTTCTATTCTTATTGTTAACATTTTCCTAATTTAATAAAAAATTTAATCACCAATGAACTTTTATTGGGGTCGCGTGATTTTTTATTTAAAGAAAATGGGTAACGGGCGAAAAATAGACTGGTATAGAATACCGACTTTTGGCCCCAAAAATATTTGAACATTTAAAAAATATTTAAGCATTTGAATCAAAAATGACATTATAAATTATTCTAAAATATCGCATTTACAAATTCAAAATATTAATAATAATTGTTTGAAATTGCTTTTACTACCGGTCACTTATCTCGATAAATTTCTATCAGCACACACTGACATTAGTACATATTAAAGTAAACCAGTGTTTTTTTATATTTTGAAGTGGGAAGCTGAGATAGATTATGTCGAATCAGCGTTCTCCCCGTAAATAACAACCACACGCATAGAAAAAAACACGAGTAACACGGACAAAAAGTAGTATTACAGTAAAAACTCGTTTATCCGGACTAACTGGGACCATAGATAGTCCGGACAATCGAAAATCCTGATAATCCGGGTAATATGGGTGATTAGCAAAAAAAAAAAAAATCTGTAAATAAGCAGACTTACCGTTTATTACGATAAAAACTATGTTTTGTAACAAAATTACATAGTATTGTTTACAAGACATTAAAAATTATAAAAATAACTTTTCACATCATTTCTTAGTAAAGAATTGGTAAGTCTAGTGAAGATTTCTTAGGCCGTCCGCACACGGAGCGACTCAAAGGAAACTCAACTGGTTAGCGACTGAAATTGCTTATCGGTTGCAAACTCGTTAGTGATGCGGCTCCGCACACGGGCTGACTCAAAAGTGATTCAAATCAATAGTTTGCGACCTGTCATGGAAGGAAGAACATCATTATTCCGGGCATTATTTTTAGTTAAATTATTATCAGAAATTAATTTATTTTAAAAAATCGTCACAATAGATTGTCTTTGATCAATCGTTTAAAAATGGACAGTATACATGGGCGCACATATTCCATACAACAAAAACGTTAGAATTTCATTTCATTGCTAGGCAGAAGTCACGTGACTCGTGTACGTCATTTGGCAGCTTGCCAAAAGACCGACCGTAGCATAGATTGTGTAATAACACGCACAACGCAAGAGAAACTGGCGACTGAAGTTGCTAGCGACTCGACACGTTGAGTTGCCTGCGACTGATTACAAACGCGTTGCTGCCGGGTTTGTAACTAGTTGCACCGTGTCAGTGGCTCCATTCAATTACATAGGTTACGACTCATCACGGACTGGTTTGTGATTGGAGTCGGTTATCAGTTTCTTTTGAGTTGCTCCGTGTGCGGACAGCCTTAAACTCAACAAAAAGAATTTTATTACCATAATTTATTGCACAATTTATGCAGGAATCTATGCATATTGAACCAGACTAAAAAGCGAATATTTGGCGTACTTGTAGTTACGTTCTTACTATCATGGTTAAAAATTATTATCTAATGTGAACATTAAATAAAAATAATGTCTACAAATCTGATCCGTATTACCTAGAGATCCAGATCAACGAGGTTTTACTGTAGTCTCAGAACCTATGGTTGGTAGTCATAAACTGATGTGCTTCAACTTGAAATTTAGCACTTTTTAAGGATCGAAACAAAAATGGAAAAAAATTAAAAACCTTGACAGCAAAAATAATCATTTTATTTTCAAAAGCTTTTTAATTGCCATGAAAAACATAAACTGAAAATAAGAAGTTCTTAAGGAATGTTGACTACCATACGATCTCTGGAATAGCAAATAAACATTTGATTTTTGTTTTACAGCTTACGAGTAGACATTTAAAGAAAGAACACAAAGTTTTCAAAATTTAAAATTTTTCCAGTAAACATTATTTTACAGGGCCTTAAATTATTGATGGATACAAAGTTAATTTTTTTTTTCAAAAATTTTTTTTAAAATAAGGTTTTTAGAAAACATAAACATTTTATTTTAATGTCTGCTATTAAATGCATAAAACAGAATAAAAAAAACATATTTTTGCTGATCTCTGAGAGTAAATCAAAATCTCCGAAAAATAATTAAAAGAAAAATTCCCATTAAATGGATTGTGTACTCAGGTGTCAACTCCTATACCACCTTCAAATGCGTTTAAATAAAGAATGAGTAGGTTTCAAAATTTTAAAATTTTGAATAGTTATTTTTCTAAAGATTGACTTTTCTGCAGTTATTTTTTACGGGGTTTTCTGCTGACTTTTACTGTTATTAGAAAAATATTACGAAAAAATTTCCCATAGTTTAACACTGGCATTGGATGCAACACTGCTAACTGATATATGACAAAATGTGGTATGAGGCATTCACATATAGGATCACATTTAAGACATGATTATAAATGAAAAAAATCTCATATGAATTAGGGACTGTGGTTTATATCTTTATGAATGTTTATAAATACAAACGCAAGAAAATATTAAAAAATATATTGTCTATCAGTTGGTCGGAACTCATTTAGGCATGCTTTGATCTCGACGTTACTGTACTACATGACAACATCTTGAAAAACAGTTATATGAACATGAAATCAACCACCCAAGTTGTACAGTGCATCGCAAGCATCCACCGCGTGGGCTCTCGGGTATGAAACACGGATAAAACATGTAAAAAAAAAATACACGAGCAATTAAGAATTTTCTTTTAAAATCAAATTTACCAATTTTAATCATGTTTAATTTTTTATATATCTGCCAAACCTACAGCATAATTTTTTCACATGCATAAGAAAGGTCTCAAAAGATGTCTTCAAGATTTATGAACATTCTGTTCATAGAATATTAAATCACTGCATGGCGCTTAACCACTTAACATTACAAAGAATTTCCCTTTTTTTGGGTAGTTTTTGCTCCAAGAAAAATATTTTCTCTCTAAATCCAAAAAATTTAACGACCAAAAAAGAAAATGGAAGAAAAGGGTTATTGCACAAAATTCCATGGAGTTATTTCGACAGTAATTACTGATATATCCCTTTAAAGATGGAAAATCGTGAAATGTTCCATTCTAAAATAAGTAGGCTTGAAGTATAAATATACAACAGGGAAAGCATAGACAATACAGAGAGAAAATGCTCTATCTGGCTCTGCAATCATCTCAAAAACAAGGGGTTTGTGCTGTTTGCTTCTAAAAGTTCTGCAGTTACTTTTAAGCAAGAAAAATAAGCTTTTCCAGAGAACTTTGTGTCCTGGACCCCAAACATTTATCAAAAGGAAATACTTATTTGTAATTGTGTATAAGACAACGAAATGGTATTAATAATGTAAGACGAATCGTACGAGACAGAGGAATTCTGTTCTTACTTCAATGAATCTTATGAATATTTATAATTATATAAATAACACAATATTAGGAAAGATACAATTAGAAATGTGATGGAGGAAAGTTTTCCAGATTTCCATATTGTATTTAAGCTGAATATGGAAAAAAAAGTTTAAATATTCACATAATGGTGAATACAATAATCCCCTTATTTTAATTATTCGAAATCTAAATATTGTTAGCTGTACATATAAATGGTTTAAAATAAATTTACATAGAATAAAAGAAATAGAAGAATAAAGATTATCAGATTTCAGGTGAATTATACTTAATTAATTACATTTTACAAACGGAAATACATAGCTGAAAGAAATTATAGTGATTCAACGTAGTGTTAATAGGTTCGGTCCTGTTGGTAACATACCAGCACAATAGTAACATATGTAATACATTACATATGTTAGTTAAGGTGATAATAATTGTAATTTTATTAATGCTTCTGTCTTAACGTTATAAAATTTGCTTTATTTATGTTTATCTATAAATAAGTTGCAAAATTTCGTGAAATTATTAACATTTAAATTTGATATTTGGATCCTCTTATATCTAAAAAACTTATTTATATGTTGACCACGAAAAAAGGGTATTAATAAGACTTCTCGGAAGATGACATAGAGAAGGCTATTTCTATTAATTCTATTAATAAATGCGGTCTGCTAAGTGTAGGATTCCCTTTAACTCTTAATTAAATTTCAGAGAACAGAACTTACTTTGTTGTTACTCCAGTCTTTTTATTTTCAAAATTAATCTACAGCAAATAAAATAATCTGGATTTTTTTTCCACTACGCACTCCAACATCATTCAGTTAATAACATTCACTGTAACTTTCACCTCATTAACTCCCTATAGGGATTCCTTTACGTAAAGCGATATTTTTATCTCCAAGGACATGTCACGTACAAGAAGATATATTAATTTTGAAAGCTCTTCTTCATGATTTTAATATTCTTTATGCTTTAATATAAGAGGTTCTTAAATTAGCAAGATGCGATTTCAATAGAATGAAAACTTTTAAAAGTATTAAAGCAGGTATAAAAGCGGGTATTCAGGTTTATATAAAGTGGTTCAAAATATTAAAAATTTATCTAAGATAACCAAGGTACTCGATAACAAGCTCCGAGGAGTATCAAAATTTTTTATCAGGTTTGCTATCAGCTTTATAGAATGCTTTTCTTCAAATATCAGAGATGATGGTGATTATTTGATCATCAAATAAATTGTGTTTTAAAAATGATGGAAAATTAAATTCATCCAGATCTCAAAAAGTAATTTATCAATTAATAGTTGAAACTTATCTTCTAGTAAATTGTACATGTACGAGTAATTTTGAGAAATTAAATTTTATTATATTGGTTTCAATGCTCCTCGTGAATTATATTTTATACTTTTTAGTATTAAATTTTACTGCTATAATATACTGGTTTAAGCAGATATGTTCATTCGATATATAGTACTAACTTAGCTTATTAAAAATAAGACATTCATTTGAAAAGAATTCAGACTATGAAATTTAAAATGTTTCTGTTGAGTCTCTATTTAGCAAATCCCATTATGTATTTGAAATCATCATTTTAAAGATAATTTATGTTTGGGAAAAAATATTGGAGAGAACTTCCACACCTATCTACTATTTATACTTAACAAAAACACACCGCTTCTTAAAATACTTAATGAAATACTCAAATTGGCAACTAGTTTGTTTAATAAGGGAAGTTCTTTATCACGACAATGAACGTTAGGTGTGGTTGTCTCTATGGACAAACTATAAATGTTTAAAGCCTTAAAAGTTTTGATATAATTAAAGGGAACAACTTAAGTTACCCTATTCGACTCTAGCTAAAGGAAACCAGGATTTTCCTGTAGAATTTCCGGAGGTTAAAACCCTTTTAAAGCCCCTGCTTCTGTTTGATACACTTTGTGTTCTGGAAATTTCTGTTTATCATATTTATATCAAAGCGTTTGATCATCCTTGCATACATAATTTGAACCTTGTGACAACCACACCTAATCGGCTCCCCATAATGATAAAGGTCTAGGATTATTAGTTCAAAACTTGTTGCCATTTTAAATATTTATTGTGAATTTTAAGAAGATGTGTAATTTTGTTTAGCGTCCTCTGTAAGTTTGTTGTGACTAATAATTTTTATAATTCAAGAAAAAAACAATCAATATTTCAATAAAATTAATTTCTCAAAACTGAAATTCCATTTTTAACTCAGGAGGCAAAATTGATAAAATAATACTATTAATATAAAATAATATTAATACTATTAATGATAAAATAATACAATTTGCAAAATTTAGCCTTGGCTGCAGATGGGATCAGCGAAGGAAACCACTTTTGAAAGGCATTTTCCATTTGAATTCCTTTTTTCTCTTTGCTAATCACTAGAATAAGAGACTTGAACTCAAAATTTCTTGGCAGATGTCAAAAACGATGTCAAATTACGAGATAACTATTTTTATTCAAACTAAGGCATACGTCAATTACTGAAGGATTATTATTTTCTCAAAACATAATTTCTTTAGAGTTTGCATATACTTACTGGCGGTCGGGCATGTACCACAAAAATACTATCATTATTATACAGATCTTGTAAATTAATCATTTAGTGATAGGAAAGGAAAGTCATTTTTCCGAGACCCAATTTAGCAGTGTTAAGTAATGCAGGCATAAAAAAATTATTTCCCTTTTTTTGCTTCTACTTGGATGGTATTGTATGAAAAGTATTACATTTTGGAGCGTCTTCAAGTAAACAAATTTTAACTCTTCGGTTTCCTTTTGAAAACAGAAAAAAAGTAGGGTTTTTATCTCAATGATTATATATTGTTTCCCACCTTTTTTCTCCTCTCTGCCTTGTTAATTTGTTTCGACTCACGTCAAGTCCGTATGCAAAAGGGGGCTGAGGACCTTAGATTTTACTTTGCTCAATTACCTGAAAAGGAGAGTAAAAGGTTTCTCGTTTCTAGATCTTGTAGACTCACATTCCAGAAAATTCTATCAATACCTTTGTATCGATATCTTTGTACGAGTTTAACGATTTTCGCTAGCGCCATTGGCCCTCGAGGCAATCACATCTAATGATCTTTGGTTCAAAGAACTATACTTTAGTGAAAAAGAAATTAAACTTATATTGAAACTAATTAGAATATTTACGTTTGACTGTAAATTTAAGTAGCTTTTATTTGCAATCCTAAGACAGTTACTTGTATGTTTTTGTGTGAACCTCCAGAGAGGAAAATTGGGTTAAAAGAAAATTCTCGACCTTCGTTTTACGAAGATAATGGTGGATTGACTATCTTATACACTGAGCGGCCACTTTATTATGACCACCTGGCAGTTTTATGAAAATGAGCTATTGCGTCACAGTGTTGGTGCTAGAGGACGAGATAGCTATAAAAGGAGAATGCAGGACAAGTGAATCATCAATTTTACTGTGTTGCTTGAGAAGACATGGGCAAAAAACATGATTTAGCTGCGTTTGAACGCGAGATGATTGTAGGCGCTCGAAGCCTCGGGACCAGAATCAGCAAAACGGCTGCACTTGTGAAGTGTTCGAGAGCAGCAGTTATTAATGTTCACAAAGAGTGGACTACCAAGCAGAAAACCGGGTTTCAACGTCAGGCTTGTGGTCATCACAGGCTACTGAATGCTCGATCTGAAAGGAGACTTGCCAGAGTTATCCAGTCAAACAAAAAAAAGGAACAGTATGTCAAATAGTGGGGAATCTTAATCAAAGAGCAACTGCGAACGTCTCTGAACGAACTCTTCGCTGCACATTACACCGTATAGGTTACGGAAGCCGATGACCTGTTCGAAAGCCTCTACTGTCTGCCTTGAACAAGAGCAGACGTCTCCAGTTCGCAAAGGAGCACAAGAATTGGACAGTAGATGACTGGAAAAAGGTCATGTGGTCCGATGAATCGCGTTTTCAATTTCGCCATGCAGATGGCAGGGTACGAATATTGAGAAAAGAACACGAAAGCATGGACCTCAACTGCATTGCCTCAACACTTCAAGATGTTGGAGGAAATATTATTGTTTGGGGGATGTTTTCTTGGCATTGTATGGGTTCTTTGATTCCTTTGAAACAACGTCTGAATGCCCAAGAGTATTTAAGTGTTATCGCAGATCAAGTACATCTTGTTATGTTAATGGTGTATCCTATCGGGGATGAATACTTCCAGCAAGACAATGTTCCTTGTCATAAAGCTGGCATTGTCCTCAGATGGTTCGAAGAGCATGACGGAGAATTTACCTTGCTTCGCTGGTCTGCACAATCACTAGATCTCAATCCAATTGAGAATTTAGAATCGAACGGGGCATCAAGTAACTGGGCATCAGTACCATTAAATCTTAAGGAATTGGAAAAAGTGCAGTTCATCAGATATGGTCTCAATTTCCTCATACCACATACCAACATGTCACAGAATCCATGCTAAGAAGAATTCATGCAGTATTAAGGGCAAAATGTGGTCCAACATTATATTGAGGAGGTGGTCATAATAATTTGGCCACTCAGTGTATATGCGGACTATTTTTGGGTAATTTATGTAACTTTAATAAAACATATTCATCTGACTGTGTTTAGACCTACTGCAAGAGAAGAAATATATTTCAGATAAGGGAGAAAGAACAATGATGACATACAATGAATAGTTTCTTTTAATTTAGTTACTATCTGTTGGTTAAAGAATCTGAATTAGAGTTAGTTGTGATTTTTGTCAATTTAAAAAAACATCAGTGATAATACTTTTCGAAATTAAACTAAGGATTATGAAGACTTCTCGCGGAGATGTGGAACACAATTTGGAAATCCAAACGAAATAATAAAAGCCATGCCCTACTGTACTGATATTAGTTCAAGATTTACAACAGGAATTTCAAATAACTGGAAAGTACCCTTTATAATCATGGTTGTCTAATGATTAACTCTAAAGTAATTGGAATTCGCAAACTCTAGAAGAAGATTTATTCTCCCTTATTAAACAGTGCATCTCTGACAGTGACTGGGATGGCGACATATGCGCCTTTAATTCTAATCCATTACAATCTGAATAATGGTCGAAATGACAATTTTCTCCCTATGTCAAGATTAATTGCATTACCTAAGGAACTTTGCAAATGAAAGTTGTGGAGGGATGCTCATCGAGTTTGTGTGCGCGAGGCTTCATTAGGAAGTCACTAAAATACGGAAAAATTAAAACGTAATGTTAGTTTCAGAGAATTTTGAATAAAATATTCGTTTGTACATGATGGGAGAATCTGCTCAAGGAAAATATTCGCTTTAGATCATGAAGTGGGGAGTATTTTTAGGAATAGCTTTTGCACTAGCTTTAAACTTTTCCTTTGTCATTTTTATAAAAATAGTTTTATTTTGTAACTAGAACACTCAACTTTGAGATTTAATTTCATCAAAAACTTGTGTGGGAATATTTTATAGTAAATTTGGTTGTTTTTAAGAGGAATAGTCTTTTACTTTAAATGGAGGAACTGAGGTAGTTCTTGAATAAAATGATCGTTTGACTGAAGTCGTAACCTTAGCTTTCTTTTATCCTAGTGGAGTTCAAATGAATTCAGAACTGAATATAGAGGAGACAATTTAAAATTTCAAGTCAACTTTTAATAAATACGTAATTAGTTTTCTGAAGCGAGGATTCTATATCTGATGTATATATGACGTACCAGGACACAAAAAGCACTTAACTGTTCATGTACCTGTCATTGGCTACCTTTGCTACTTTAAAAGACATTCTTGTGAAGGAAGTTGAATTTTTAATACATGAACTCAGGTTTTTTTGTTTTGTTTTTAATCCAATCGGTATTTGATAAGGGCATCAGGGCTGAAAGCTAGCAAAATTATTGGTGGAAAGAGTGGACAATGTACAAGGAGGTATTTAAAAGGAGGTAAAAATTTAGAGTCCGCTCTGTGGTGTAGAGTGCCTACTTGTCTAAAGAGGTAATGTTAAGTTCTGCAACTTTTCACTATGAGTTCCCTTGCGATGCTTTCATAATTTGTCCTCTGTAACATTATAAAATCTAAACATTTAAAGGCCACGTTGGGATGATCAACAGCCAGAAAAGAGCAAAGTCGACCATTTAGAGGGCAGCATATCGAGTTTTTGAATAAAATAATCTTTTCATAGAGGCACGAAACAATCATTACTATGCTTCGCAAAAGAGAAACTTGCATTTTTTATTTGGACCAGGCATGCACGAATAAGGAGGAACTTACGTGTCTTCGGCCTGCTTTTCTAAAGGTTTCACTATCCAATTTCTATTCTTCCAGGAACATATGGGCAATAAGGCCAATACTTTTGTCCGATTATATAAATTCCTGGATAGACTTCACACCATCTTTTCACATCATCTTCACATCAACAGTACATCATTTGCACATTTAAATCAACCTGTTTACACACGTTGTGTTCGTTGCCACTGATATAAAAGGATTTATAACTTTTATTTATCAATTCAAACATATTTTATTTATTTATCTATTAACTGTTACATTTATTAATAACTTTTTATTAGTATTATATTTAGTTGTAGATAAAATATTTTTTATTATAATATACATATCGCATTTATTTATTTATTATTTTTTACTTTTATTGTAATTTATTTCACAATAATTTATCGTTTAAAGGCATTTAATATTTAGGTATTTTTTTCTACCGTAAATATACCCTTGAGTAATCTTACAGATGCATAAAATTCAAGCAGTGGTAAAAACCCATTGACTGAATGAGGAAGCCAGCTTGTATGATTCATATCTTGAAAATGTAAATAAAATAAGAAAGGAATGCAGTAATTACAAATATTTATCGAACTTAAAATTTCCTTAAGCGAAATTATATTCATATATTTATTTATGATATCAATGATACCGAAACATTTACTTAAGTATCCTAAATGTATACAAGTTTGATTATCCGGCATGTATCAGCGTGTGTGCATTGCTGCAATTTGAAGGTTCAGCATATATAGTCTTTAAAGGAGATATTTTTAGAGAAATGCATACAATCCCTTTCAAATATTGCTGTTACAAAATTCCCTGTTCAGAAAAAAACATAAAATAAAATAAAATAAAAAAATAAAAGTTATCGAGTTACGGAGGAAATATTTGCTGAGGGTTGGAATGTACCATTAATGCTCAAAGTAACTGCTCTATGCCGTTCCAGTTTCTGTAGTATTATTAACAAATATCTCCTCTGTCAAGTGTTTGATTTGGTGATATTCGTATCCCATCAAGCTAAGTATCCTCTGTTGACAGACCATTAGCTCAGAATGGAAGAAGTAAATAGCCTGTCAAATTTGTTTGTCTAGAGAAGTTGACTGACCTAAACTCTACACCCTCATGATGTAAAATAATTAATTATCTATTACATAACACGAAAACTTTAAGGTCACTTAATAAAGAAATAATAGCTTTAACAGCAAGCTAAAAAGAAAATTTTAGAATAAAATTTGTAAATCTTTTCTCATCAATTTAAGGGATTTATCTCGAAGTCGATTTTTATATTTTAGCAAACTATTTTTTGGTTCCCTAATGACTATAAAATTTGTTATTTTCTTTTCGAGCGAAAGAGACAATACTTTGTTGAGAAAATTGTAATTTTTATGTCGGATCAGAGAAAGGCAACGAAAAATTATTATAAATAGGGAATACCGGCCTAAAAATTTCAAGAAGAGAAAATTTATGGTTCTCAGTCAACATATAGCCAGAACTTAGCTTTTCAGCGAAAAAAAATTCATATAAAATCTTGATTCTTATTATAAAAAATATTTAAGGCTTTAACTATAAACTAAATTGACAGTCATCTTTGAAACAAACAATACTGATAGCAATATACTCTTTGTATTAATAAATATAAAAAAAAAAATATTTCCCATTATATCAGTAATCTATTAATACATTTTATTGACCCTTCTCTTTCCTGTTTAGAAAATCAAAGCTCTTTCATCTCTAAAATGTACTTAAACACGTATACTGACGCATTTTGTTTTTCTGAGTATAATAAACTGATGAAACACTTTAAAATTGATACTTTATTTTTATTAGCTATAATCAACCAGCTACCAAACCGCGTGTTCTAAATGATTAATGGATGATCAAGCTTCAAGTGAACTAGTCTCTTACAAAGTGTGTGATATTAGATAGAGTTCATATACGTCAGATATTTTACGGCTACCCTAGCAATACTGAGTAGTACTTCTTGATATTCTCGTAGTCGCGTATTTGTTTCTTGACATAAGATGACAGTGGATCAATGTCTGAACCACTGAACATTGGAAGGCGAGAGGTATCACTGCGAGAATTCTTTTGATTCCGCACGGTGTAAATCACGAAAATCCTTTTTATAATGCGCATACCGTACTACAGTTCTTTCTACTTGGTATATTAGACTGTAACGCTGGACAATGGTATAATAATATGCAACTCTTCTATCATGGACACTGTCTATTATATTTTTGATGACTACAATGACAGTAAGGGTATTTCCGCCTTCAAAAACTTTTCCTTCCCAGAACATAAAAATACTGATATCCGGGGGCTGTAATACTGGGCTCAGTGTATAGGGGAAAAACCGTGCAGAATATCTATCATACACACTTTAGCTATGAAGTTTTAGATGACTGTAGAAAGAACAGGGGTCATACATTTGCCTAGAAAAAGTACTTAGATAACTAGAAATGGAGGCTTTATTTGAATAGTGTGTAAGGTCTACCTAATGATCGATTAACAATAATCGATCATTGTATTTGCATAAATACAAAGAAGCTACAAAAATTGCTAAATTCAGCATAAACTATTACTATAAATATCGCGTAGCCAGATTGCGGAAGAGACTGTTTTGATTGGAGCTGTTTATGCGAGTTGCCTTCAGTGGCTCATAGCTAGATCACTTCTAAGCGAGTTTTTGCCACTCTGGCATAAAGAGGTTGTTGTGTTAGTAATAGTGGATTACCTTGCAGCATCACTGGTCTGACTTTATATATATATTGTGAGTACTTGAACTTCATTTCCTTGTATAGTGTTTATAACATTTTGAACAAGTCTTTACTCAATATTGTTTTTACACCGCCCGTTTTATGTGTCAAGGGAATAATAAACTTTGTTATTTATCTTGTGCGAAAAGCGTCATTTCTACTTTATTAGAGGGGGACTTCGATATACATGTATCCTAGAAAAGGTAGAAGTCAGATATCTCTATAAGTGGTCTAACTCCACTTTTAAAAAAAATGGAGTTAACCTCACTTTCATGTTCATGCAAGTCATTTCTATCTTTCTTTAGAACTTGTGCGCCTCCAGCTTATTTCTTCTGCCAACAGAGGGCATTACAAATCAGACTTCAGCAGTCATTTCTCAGCACTCACTAGACTTTAAGGCTCACCTCAAAATAAACAAGAATGGAGTTGGACCACTATTCAAATACGGCCTTCAAATAGTACTAGAAATAGTACTAGAATAGTACTTCGAAATAAACTAGAGTGTTTAGAAGTTCCTTAATGGCTAGATTTTCTCAGGTTATATTTAATCCCTAAACTTTTTCGTTATTTTAACCTCGGCTTGTACTTAAAATCGATAACAAACCAGGGATGTGAGAGAAATATAATTAATTTCTTCTTAAACGCCCTAAGTTATTAACCTCTTAACTAGTATCTCCCTTTAAGGGGAAAAGGGACCTTCAACCTTAATTTTTTCAAATTTTCAATTTTAAACTCTATATACAGAATGAGAATAATTAATATTATTTTTTACTATAATAAAGACCCTTAGAATTCAACATAAGGATTTTTTGGCAGAATATTACCTGTTTTTCAAATTTTTTTTCAAAAATGCTAACATTTTTCAAAATGCTCCATGCGCATTCCATATGATTTTAAAACCGAAAATTTTCTAATAAATTTACCAGATATATAAATAAATATATTTGTGCATTGAATGTTTTTTTTTTGTTTGTTACGCATGTAATGTCTTAAATAATTTATTTATTTATTTATTCTATTATATTTTTAATATTATTTCATGGTCTATAAATTTGAAAAATATTTGTAGTTTCAAAGCATGATACACAGTTTTATGACAAATACTTCTTTTAACAATCGGGAGAAATTTTGAAGAAATTAGAAGAAAAGGAATGCGCATGGAGCATTTTGAAAAATGCTAGCAGTTTCGAAGGACTTTTTGAAAAACAAGTCTTATTATTCCACAAAATACTTATTTGTGAATTAATTATAAGGGATTTCAACATACTAAAAATGATATTAAAATTGTAAGGTATACACAAGATTCGATTCACAAGAATCGAACTTTTGAATTAATTAATTAAAGAAGCTGCTTCAGATATGCTAATTTCGGCATACGCTCTTAGTATAAATACCACGCAGCGTCATTAAGAAAAAAGGGGAGGTTGTTAAGGTAGGAAAGTTGTTATCCTGCGCTAGTGCTTAGCGGGCCAGAAGTTTACGTGGCAGTACTGCTGATTTGACTTACTGTTCGTGAGTATAAAAATATATTGTTCTTGAAAGCTGTGTTTATACATTCCGTACAAGTAGTACGCATGCTTATTGCTGTAAAAGCCAATTATATGTGCAACGAATTCAATAAACATTGTTTCATGTATAAACTGTGTTTGCTTCAAACTCAAATAGAGTGCCACTTCAAATTATATACACCCAAGTCTGGGTAGAAGTGAGCATAGAAACTCTATAAAATATTAATTATACTTAAGTGGTATATAGAGTATAATATTGAGAACTGAAAGTAAAACGAGATTGAAAGTCCCGTGTCCCCTTAAAGATTAAAATTTAAACTGCATAGTCATTAAATCAGTTTTTTTCCAAACAATTTTTCAATAATGGATTGCAGAAGTTTACGGGAACAGTTACATAAAGTCTTTTGGCTTGTTTTATATTTTCCCCATGCTCGTACAAGCAACTTAAAACATTATATTTGGAAACAATGAAACTTTTGTAATTTAAACCGAGGATGTCGAATCAGGCATAAACTTTTAATCTGCTCATTAACTTCATTCCTCGTCTCCGCGGAGACAATTACTTACGCGAGACGTAGTAACAGAAATGGAAAACTTCCTGTTTTGTTTTAATTCAGTTAGTACTTTACATGGTGTAGCCAAGTTTACCAGCCGCCATCGGTTTAAAAAAAAAAAAAAGAAGTAGAAGAAGAAGAAGAAGAAAAATCCCGCCTCTTTCTCTTCCACATAACTTCTCTCCAAGAGACAATATTCTACTCTAGTTCTTAATTAACCGGGGAACGACCAGAATTTTGCGAATTTCAAGAAACTGCATTCTGTCCCCCTTCCTGCAGAAGAACGCAATTAGGGAAAACGGGGACAAACGGAGCTCGATTAGAGCGCATTAGAGCTCGGATGGCGGTTCAGTGGAGCGTCCGGCGCATTTTTCTTTCACAAACGTCGAGAGCAATTACGTTTCCGTAGACAGAAAAGGGATGTATGGTGAAGAGTTGTTTGTTTATTAAAGTTGCAGTGTACGTCCCACGACCTTCCCCCTTTGCTTTTGTAAGATAAATGAGGCAGAATTGTAATCTTCCAGACCGGTCTTTAGTTGCTATTTAAAGGAGGTCTCGAAGTAAATATAGGAAATGAATTTACAACTTAACGTTAATAATTATCTTTTGTTGCTGGAGTGCACTCACTTTATATGGTATCGCATAAACATGGTGGATTTGATTGAAAAAATAATATTTTGCAATAGTAATGAGTGCTTGTGAATATTTATAAAAGCTTTTTGTAGCAGTTTTATAATCATTTTCCCACCAAAAGCTCCCAAAGCCATAATGTGAGCTTAAAGTTTTATTCCTTAGTTTCAATGTAAGGAACATGAAATGAGGCTATTATAATATTTAAAAAAATGCAACAAACACCGTTGATAAAGCATGAAACCTGGTAAGAGAAGCACATTATACAAATGGTAAAACAAGAAGCAGCGATATACACTGAAAAATTATAACCAGACTATCGGCTTAAGTCATCAGTTACAATTTCTTTTCACAGACCATTAGGCTTAATGGCTCGTGGTTCATTCATTGTAATTAAATATATACATCTGTCTGTCTATCTATCCATCTCTCCTCTGTACACACACACACACACACATATATATATATATATATATATATGAAATGACCCGAATTGGCTTATCTCTTGAAGAAATACAATCGAGGCCGAAAGTAAATGCAGTTCAAAATCACAAGAACAACTGAACTTTATTCCATGAAAACAGCAAACTCGCATCGAAGCCAACCCGAGTCTATCATTGCGCGCGAATATAGAATTAGGTCAAAGAGGGGTTTCCAGGAATTGGCTGAGAGAGTTAGTATATGGAAAGACGGAGCATCTCCCCAATGTGTTAGAAGGTGATCACATTTAGAAAGAAAGTTCAGATAAGGGGGATTAAAGATTATTAATAATATTATCACATATATATATATATATCTGTATGGTAGGGAAAATAATTCATTAAACTACTTCCATAGTTGAACAGAGTACTATAACTAAGTTCTATTAATTTGTCTTTATTATTTATCTGAGGAACAGCTCTATAGAGCCAAAGTATATTTTAAGATTATACCTTTTAGACACAATACTTCCTCTGTTGGTATTGCTTACATGAATGAAAAGGGAACATTACTGTTGCTCGCCGTTTCTAATTCCAGCCTATCGTTGCTATGGTGTTCATTCACAACATCTTCCATAACCAAAGACGATGCTTTAATCGCTGA
The DNA here is from genome assembly GCA_907164885.2 of Dolomedes plantarius. Taxonomy (NCBI): domain Eukaryota; kingdom Metazoa; phylum Arthropoda; class Arachnida; order Araneae; family Dolomedidae; genus Dolomedes; species Dolomedes plantarius. The sequence continues at coordinate 147,709,135 of OU015495.1, forward strand.
TTTACAATAGCGTGTTATTTATCAACCCTAAACTTTACTCAAATGAGAAATGTTTCAGATTTAAGTCCTTTGCTATACTGTGAGTGAAATTGCAGATCAAAATAAAACCAATAGTAAATTATTTAGGAAATTTTGATTTGCGTTTATTTTCCAAATCCTTACTTTCAGAATATTTAGTCTTTCAAACAATGGCTTCTACTGCTTTAACAGGAGATTAAAGTACTTCGTTGGTTAACGGTATATGATGATAGATATTGCTCATATGTTTTTGAATCTATTATTGTTACGCCTGAGTAATGTTTTGAAATATTTTTGAACAGAGAATGCTTCATCTGTTGAAGCATGCAACGAGTACAGCTTTTTAGATAACTTCTGCACAGAGAATGTGCCTCTCTCCCGTATACTCTTTTGTGATAATTTTGGTTAAAGAGTCCGTCTTGTATCAGAACATATGTGTATTATTTAACGATATTTCTATCCAGGGAATGTGTATTTACCTAAAATACTCTATACGTGCCACTTGAGATAGCTTTGCTTAGATAATGCGTCTCGTTCTTAAACAAGAATTGTATTTTTCTCACAAAATGCCTCTTTACACCTTACTTGTAATGACTATGGATTTTTCATACAGCTATTTTTTCGTATAGAATATTACACAGGAAGCATGATGTTCCTTTTACGACAGTAAAAGTATGTTACGCATGGTATTAATCTAAAGCTGCATATTTTGAAAACTGCACAACAAAAGACATGTCAAGGAACTGTAATAGCGTGAGGTGTTTGGAAACCAAAGTTATAAAATATCAACCACTATTTTAAGGGCAATGCAAAAACTCATTTTTAATTTACTAATTAGAGAGCCGATTTTCCAACGTAAAATCCAATAATACAGAGATTAATGTCCAGAATTGTTTTACGTAATACACTATCATTGACTAAATATATTTTGCTACAACTGTTATTGGATTCAATTCATAGATTATTTTTGATAAGAGGTTTAAAAAGACTGATGATTTGAATTGGTTATTTTTCTCTAAGAAGCGATGTAATACGTAGTTCCTACACTTCAGGATGAGGTAATAGTAAAATAAAAATATGGAAATCTAAATTTTGATTTACAACTCATGGATAAATGACAGTTTTTGCTTAACATTATTTAATTGTAAATAGCATAGATTTGTCATAAAATATTAATTCGGTTTTTTCGTTCTTTTTTAAAAATCTATGAAAGATTACTGAAAATGTTGTTGGTTTTCGAATGGGGAAAAAGTTACGAAACTTTGCTAGAAAACTACATAACTAACTTAACAAGGCAATGAATGCTGCGTACACATTATCCAATTATACCGCTTCACTATTCCACCTAAAAGGAACATTTAGTTTCGGATGGGCTGCTTTTTTAACCGCATCTTACAATCCACTTTGAAGTTTTACGGTAAAAATTAGCATTAAAACTTTTTATCATTATTTTACTTAGCGTGACTCCAGAAATGGGTACAGCCTTTTCTAACGTAGTTGATACTTTTCCAGTTTAAATTTAATCAGATGTCTATCGAGATGTTGCCAGGTTTGTGTCACCTATCGAGGAAAAGAAAAAAAAAGTCAGTCACGCTACATTCTCTCTGTTGAACAACTCAAACTGAATTGATACCATCCTAATTTTTAATCAGCTCCAATTTGACAGGAATTTTAAGAAGCTGCATTTCGTGTTCCCTCCCGCAGGATAAGCACAATTAGAAGGGAAACGAGAGTCAGGAGGAGCTTTATTAGGTCACGTTACAGCTCAGAGAGCAATTGAGTAATGTCTGAAGAAATTCGCCTTTAAACTTCAACAGTAATTTCTGTCTGGGCAATAGTAAAAACTTGCATGCTCATAACATTCGTGGGAGGAATTTATCTGTGGCAAAAGTAAGACTTAACGAATGATAAATCCTACCTTCAAAGGCCTGGTTTATCATTTCATTATTAAAGTAAGATTCCGTTAAGAAAAACTTTATTTTTACCAAAATGGGAGTATTTAATTCTAAGATCCAGGTAACTTTACATTAATCAAAAATTTTGCAATTCTGAACATGAATGGTGATTGTTCAGCAAATTCATAGTCATATCACTTTTTATCGAGCTGAAACGGAGAAAAGTGTAAACATATAGTGGACAGTAATGCGATGAGGTGCAATTCTATTTTCACGGCAATGTCCAAGCAAGAAATATTTGTCCCATGCAAAAGAATCTACAAGATGCATTTAATACGTCATTATAACACCATAAAAAGGCCAACTTTTCCCATTTCTTCATATGATAACTTAGTAAGTCACCCCGATGATTCTGTGACATTAAATTTATAGCCCTTTAAGGACAGATATAAATCTGATGAAGTTGCTACCATAATTATTTGTCTATTTCTTTAATTCTAGTTCAAAGGTACAAGCACTAAATCTGAATAAGAAAAAATGCATCACTACAAAGGGAAACAAACTAGAAACAGGAAAAAAACTCCATTAAAAATTCTCTGTAAATTACTGTAAAGGATGAAAAAATTAAAATCGCCAGAGAAAAAAAAATCGAAAAAAAACAACTTTTGCGGAATTTTACCGTAATAACTACGAAAATGGCTGTGAACCTTTTGTTCGTATTTAACATTTTAATACAAATGTTTCTAAACAAAAAAATACCTTGTCGTACAAAAATATTAAAATACTACAGCGTTTCCGATTGAAACAGTGTGATAAGACAAATTTCTTTCAAAAGTTTGATAATGTAGCATTAAAAACTGTACAAAAAATTCTCTGTTAAAAAAATATTTTTGTGACTTTTTGTGCCCGAAATATGCTGCGGGAACAAATTTAAGCTTTACGAAATAAATATTTAAAAATGGTAAGGATTTGTGTCTTTAAAGCTTAAAAACATTTGAGAACTATTTTTCACAAATCCATGAGTCTTATTAATGGAGAATTCAGCATGATTTCTTCGTGTACTGGTTCTCATACTTGTACGGTGTGACAGGCAAGGCGGATTCAATTCCCCAGTGATCTAGTTATTTTAAGGCGAAGCAAATTATTTTTAGAATATTACGCGGCAAAAAGCGAATGATTATAATGCGCTTATGCTTGTGGAAGGAAAATACTTTAAAAGATAAAAATGAAATGAAAAATACTAAAAAATGAGGGCAAATTCAGGGAAATTTTAGATTATTAAGCCATTGTCTACAGCAGCGGTTCTCAACCTGGGGGGCGCGCCCCCCTACGGGGGGTAGAAGAATTTCAAGAGAGGCGTGAGCTTAAAAAGAAGTAAAATAAAAAGTAAAACTAACTGTAATTTACTGTACCCAATTTTGCGGTCACAATGTAACCGTAACGTATTTTCGACATACGATCACGAACACGATAATTGTCGTACGTCTGGACGTTGAAAGTGACTAAGGAAATTATGTATTCTATATTCTCATTTAATCCTCACAGAGCCTGAAAGGTTGAGAATCCCTGGTCTACAGGAATACTGCGCAAAGATTAAAACTGCACTATAACAATGCATTAGGTTTTTATAACTTATCTACTAGAACGAAAGGGATATACGGTTATTTTATAAACCCCATTTTAAAAAATGTTGTCTTGTGAAATTTTTAACATAAATAGTCTAATTTATGTGTTGCAGAAACAGACAAATTGCAAGAGCCATTCTTTAGCAAACACTTCAATTTTCCATTAACAAGACAATGACTGCAAATTTTCGTACATCAAGCAGCTGTATTCTATCTCTCTCCTGATAAGAAGTGCAATTATAACAAGGCTCGATTACGGCGAATTACCGTTCGGATGGCCTTTTCAGATGGGGAAATGAATGGATTTTTCTTTTTGTTAAATGCAGGGACAATTACAATTTCCGAAATAGAAAGTGGTTGGGAGGAGTGGAAGATTTGTTTGACTTTCACAAACAAACAATTTATGTTCTCGCAGAGGTTTTTTTTTCTTCACTTAAATGAGAGAAAACAAATGATACCCTTGCTGATTAAGAGGCTATTGTTATAGGAAAGAGTTCTCAAAATTTAGAGGGAAAACTTCCATTAAGAAGATCAGAAAACTTTTCCTTGCTTTAATTTATTAATGGGCTTAATAAAGAGATATTCACAGCAGACAGAAAGATGAATTAAGTTGTCCGAAGAGGGAAATTTACTCCATTTTCTTCACTTTACAACTCTGAGTGTTTGAAGATTGTTTGTTAGTAGTCATATTGGATCCTATGATCTCAATGTTATTATATGGTGAAAATTTTTCCAATGATTGTCGATTTGGATTTAAAGATTGTCTTTTTTCAAAATTGTAGTCCGTGATAGAAACTGGAATTGGTTTTATCTGCTGTCTTATTCATTTCATAAATTTCTTCCATTACAGGAAATTATGTGCGTTTAGAAAACAATATTACAGCTTCAAAGAATAATTCAAATTAAAAAAATATTATTTGCATTTGTTTAAAAGAATGAAAAGATAATTGAGAAAAAAAATTCCTTTCTCTTTTTTTTGTTGTTGTAGTTTCTAATGTCCCCTGACCGGAAGTGTTTCAGACCAAGTCCATATAGGCATAAGGCTAAGGGTGAAAGACACCAAAAGGATCGGAGTCCGATTTAGCCAGGTGACCCCTCAATTTTTACCGAGCAACCACAGGGGCGACATCTGGGAGGGGGGGGGGATCGCATCCTTTAACATCCTCTCTGACCTCATAGAGGGACTTTCCAGTCTACGGATTTAACATGCTCGTATCCGGCTTAGACACGGAAGTTCTTAATGGCACTTGTCGGGCGATTCGATCCGAGCAATCTCAGCATCGAAACCTGACGTGCTACCACTGGGTTACTTCTGGTCCTCTTTCTCTTTTACAGAATGGAATTTAAAAAAATCCTTAAATTTAAGTCGACAATCTTTGGAAAAATTTTCTTCATAGCCTTAAGTTATTCTTCGATACAGAAATTGACAGTAAGCAATTATTTTTATTATAACTACTGTAACACATGGACTCATAAAAAAAATATTACGATTTCTCAAGAAATAATGATTGATATTTATTCATAAAACAGCCTTACGTATTTTCATTCTGTAGCGCTAAAAGTATTTTTTAGAATTCATAACATGATTCAGTCTTAGAAGAAAGGCAAAGTTTTAAAGAAAAAAACCATATAATTAAAGTAGTATAGGGCAAATAGAAGAGAAAATAAATTAAATTTTTCATTTCAGTTTCTAGAAAATAATCATAAAAATGAAAATGGAGAGAAAGAAAAATATGAATGTGATAGAAAAATTATACACTTAAAATCATTCAATCATTAAGTATTGAAAAAAACCTATCGAAAAATGCCTTCCCATGAAAGGGAGAACATGAATAGGCATTTTACCGAAAACGATTATACGGAATATAGAAAATTTTTCTATGCTTTTCATAAACAGCATTTATATACTGAATATTTCTTTTCCACTTGAATGTTTGGAAGAAATCTAAATTTTCAATGAATATTGTAAAATGTCGTCATATTAAACCTAATTTTGTTTTTAATTTGGGTTTCTAACCCGTTTTAGATTTCATCCTAGTAGAAAAAAAGCTATGCTCACAATTTCTTAATAGAAATTCCTCTATTCTATTGTGTAATTGAAGTATGGCAGCTCTAATAAGGGTTGCTGAAATTCGTATTTAAATATATCTTTAGAGTTGCATTGAGTTAAATACGCTCAGGGTTGTCGTATGGGTGTCTGTTATTTTGTAATTTAAATAGAAAACTTTGTTTTTTATGTAGGTGAAATAGGTTAATAGGTTCTGTATAGAATTATACTTAACCTTTTCCTTACGGGGTGGGATAGCATGTATCTCAAGAATACGTGCCCAAGAATGAATGAATATATATATATATATATATATATATATATATATATATATATATATATATATATATATATATATATATATATATATATATATATATATATATATATATATACATGTAGCCCTTCGCTCTAACACGATAAAAAAATTGCGAAAACCTTTGTACAACACTATACTTCTATAGCACTAGATAACATGAATTTTGTTTAACCTATTTAATAAGTTTTCAGAACGCAACCCCCGTTTTTTGAACTGTCTCTGGGTCTCATATAACACGGTTCCACAGAACACGGCCTTCTCTAGGGATCTATCTACCGTGTTATAAGAGGGTTACCTATATGTATATACACTCAAGAGCCAAAACATTATGACCACCCCTACATTTTGCAATGAATTCGCCTGGATGACGTGGAAAGCACGTGATCAGGTGGAAGTGGTATTTAGTTGCTGCTAGAGGTTTTAGTTGCTGCTAGAGAGTCTGAAGAATCATTCTTTCACTTACTTCTGTGTTAATGGGAAAGGCTGCGGATATAAGCGACTTTGATAGAGGGCAGATTGTAATGGCTCGAAGGCTCGGAACAAGTATTTCCGAAAATGCACGACTCATGGGTTGTTCGCGACCTACAGTTGTTAGTACTTATGCAAAGTGGGTGAATGACGGTGAAACCAGCAGTAGACGACATGGTGTTGGACGTCCACACGCTATTAAAGAAAAAGGTCGTCGGAGACTGTCTCGCATGGTGAAGCAAAACCGGAGCCAGACAGTGGCTCAGCTGACAGCCGAATACAATGCAGGGCCAAGTAGAATAGTATCGCAGCACACTGTTCAGCGGACACTGTTGGATATGGGGCTACGCAGCAAACGTCCCACTCGTGTGCTTTTGCTGACCAAGCGTCATCGCCAACTGCGCCTGCGCTGGGCCCGGGAACATCGCGACTGGTTCATGGATCAGTTGGAGAGAGTTGCCTGGTCAGATGAATCACGGTTTGTCATTCATCACGCCGATGGCCGTGTCAGGATACGCCGTCTTCCAGGCGAACTGTTGCTCCCTCAATGTACAGCAGGTCATACACAGGCCGGTGGCGGCGGTATTATGCTTTGGGGGACGTTCTCTTGGGCGTCTCTGGGACCCGTGGTTGTGGTAGAGCAGACCATGAATGCTACAGGGTATCTGAACATCATTGCGGACCAGTTGAACCCTTACATAGCCTCTGTTTCTCCAGCTGGAAATGGAATGTTCCAACAGGACAACGCCCCGTGTCACAAGGCTAAAATTGTGTTGGAGTGGTTCCAGGAACATGATGCTGAATTCCAGTTAATGTCCTGTCTGCCTAACTCACCGGATCTCAATCCGATAGAACACATTTGGGATGTCATGGGACGGCAGCTCAGAGTTCAAAGACCACCAATTCGCAATATCTCGGATTTGCGTGACCGTTGCTTAAACATCTGGTACAATCTGTCTCCGGCCATCTACCAAGGACTTGTGGCATCCATGCCAAGGCGGGTTGAAGCTGTGTTGCGCGCCAAAGGTGGGCCAACTCGTTATTGACAGGTGGTCATAATGTTTTGGCCCTTGAGTGTGTATATATATATATATATATATATATATATATATATATATAATTATATATATATAAACCCCCTTAAAGACCATTCTACAAAGGAGGATATTAAATTTCCCGTTTTAAGGACAGGAATTGGAAAAATGGGTCCCGAAAGCTAGAGGTTAATACATATACACTGAGCGCCCACTTATTATTACCACCTGAAAATTTTATAAAAATGAGCTATTGCGTCACAGTGTTGCGGCAAGAGGGCGAGATAGCTATAAAAAGGGAATGCAGGACAAGTGAACCATCCGTTGTACTGTGTTGCTTGAGAAGACATGGGCAAAAAACGTGATTTAACTGCGTTTGAACGCGGGATGATTGTAGGCGCTCGAAGCCACGGGACCAGAATCAGCAAAACGGCTGCACTTGTGAAGTGTTCGAGAGCAGCAGTTATTAATGTTCACAAAGAGTGGACTTCCAAGCCGAAAACTGGGTCTCAACGTCAGGCTTGTGGTCATCACAGGCTACTGAATGCTCGATCTGAATGGAGACTTGCCAGAGTTGTCCAGTCAAACAGAAGAGCAACAGTACGTCATATAGCGGGGAATCTTAATCAAGGAGCAACTGCGAACGTCTCTGAATGAACTGTTCGCCGCTTATTACACCGTATAGGCTATGGAAGCCGACGACCTGTTCGAAAGCCTCTACTGTCTGCTTTGAACAAGAGCAGACGTCTCCAGTTCACAAAGAAGCTCAAGGATTGGACAGTAGATGGCTGGAAAAGGGTAATGTGGTCTGATGAATCGCGTTTTCAATTACACCATGCAGATGTGAGGTTGCGAATATGGAGAAAACAGCACGAAAGCATGGACCCCAACAGCATTGTCACAACATTCAAGCGGGTGGAGGCAATATTAGGGTTTGGGGGATGTTCTCTTGGCATTATATGGGTACTTTGATTCCTTCGAAACAACGTCCTAATTCCCAAGGGTATTTAAGTATTATCGCAGATCAAATATATCCTGTTATGTTAATAATGTACCCTGCCGAGGATGTATACTTCCAGCAGGGCAATTCTCCTTGTCATAAAGCTGGCATTGTCCTCAGATTGTTCGAAGATCATGACGAAGAATTTACCTTGCTTCGTTGGCCTGCACAATCACCAGATCTCAACTCAATTGAGAATTTGTGGAATGAAATCGAATGGGGCATCAGGCAGCTGGATCCAGTACCATCAAATCTTAAGGAATTGGAAAGTGTAGTTCATAGGATATGGTCTCAAACTCCTCATACCACCTACCAACATCTCATAGAATCCATGCCAAGAAGAATTCATGCAGTATTAAGGACAAAAGGTGGTCCAACACTGTATTGAGGGGGTTGTCATAATTTGGCCACTCAGTGTGTAACAATAAATCTATTCAGTTTACAAATTTATATGGCATCAATAGCGAATTGTGTCGCAAGCATCAAGAAAAATCATAATACAATATATCTTTAACGTGGGAAGAGCTTCTGATGTTTACGTGTATGAAATAAAATATGTAAACAGTTCACTGTAGGAAGCTTAATGGAACACACACGAGTAAATTGAATTTTCTTCTTCATATCTGAGAAGTATATGTCATATTTATCCTGCCTATTATTGATGTAAATTAACGTTTCATCCACGTAAACTCAATCAAGTTGACCTAATTCCTGTGTCAAAACTACATTGTAATTATCTTCATTCGCTGTTATGTTGTTTACTCTCTGAACTAAATCATATTACCGTTACTGCACGTAAATACTGCACTGAAAGTAATACTATTACCAGAAAGATGTGACGAGCCAGCTAAATAACTTTTCCTTGACTCAAGAACTTCAGCTTCATTTACTTACAACTAATATATGTGTGAAAATAGAAGCTTCATTTCATAATTCAGTTTGTTACAGATGAAAGGTAACCAAATTTAAAGGATAGAAAAAAAAAAAAAAAACTCTTTCCCCTATTTTAGCGATGCTATCTCAACGATCTAAGACAATATCCTTCGGCAGTTCTCATTTACCCGGGAACCGACAAGGATATGGGGAATTTCAAGCATCTCTGCGTCTCTTGTAGTCCTTTCAGCACGTGAAATTAATTAATCAACTTGGGGGTAATGGAGAAGAGTTAGATTTCCGGAGTAAGAATGAATGGGATGGAGCTGAAGAGAAGATATCTGCGTTAAAACCATGGCATATCTTGGTGACGGTTCCCCTCTTTTTGTTTAAAACAAAATGGGTGAATAATGAATGTCTTAAGACATAGGATGGAGGTGACTGTCTGAAGATGTCGGAGTAAATGTGGGCAAATTAAATCATGAATCTGATTTTTAATGATTTTTTGGTAGGTTAATTTATTGAAAGAATAAATATGGGAGCACAATGGGCACCGACAGATTTAATTCCGTGAATCAGTAAAAATAAATAATTATTCCTTGAATGAAACACTATTTTTCTCATTTGTACATATTTGGAAGATTTTAGGATTTGTATGATAATAGATTAGTTATCTGTTATGATAATGGATAATTTAGGTGAGATGTGCATATGACTTTGAGAGGTATATGTTGTACCTTAATAGAGAAATGCCTTCAATCAGGGAACATTAATGTAATATGAAGGCCTTATTTGAATAGTGGTACAACTCCATTCTTTTTCATTTTGAGATAAAGAGCCTTAAAGTCTAATGAGTGCTGAGAAATGACTGCTGAAGTCTGATTTGTAATACCCTCTTTTGGCAGTAGAAATAAGCTGGAGGTGCACCCCTTTAAAAATAAGATAGAAATGACTTGTATGAACATGAAATTGAGGCTAACTCCATTTTTTTAAAAGTGGAGTTAGACCACTATTCAAATAAGACCTTCCTATTATATTTTTCAATTGATATAATGCTTTTGAATTTCTGTTTTCAATGTGGAGATCTCGGCTTGGGATGTTTTTTGGTTTGACCTACATCCTATCAGAAAGTTCCCCTAGAGGTGATCGACTCGGTTAGGCCTTCTGATGAAGAGACCAGTCGATTGCCTCGTTATTTTGGGTTCTTTTGTTTTTTGTTTTTATGCTTTGTTTTCTATTAATGCAACAGAATCTTGCATTTTTGTTGCTTGCTGCACTAATTGCAGATTTCTGTTAACTTTTTTGACTGTTAGTGTCTTCTTTCTGTTTATGTAATTTGACATTCTTATTGGGTTAAAGAAAAAGTAGAAAATATTTGATCAAATTAAAGGGCCGAGCATATTATCTTTATAAGCATAAGTGCGAACAATAATGAACTACTTATGATTGTTACACTTTAGTATGTTAAATGTCAGTAATGTTTTCTAGCTAATTTTTACCTTATTAATCAGTACCAAACGGAATATTACGAGCTTATTCTCAATTCTTATTTGATAGGATTTTTTTTTTGTCCTAAGTTAAGAATGAATTACTAACATTTTTAAGAGCAATAACCTACTTTGCAAAGAAGTTACGTTTGTTTAGCACTGTATGATAATAATAAGAACTTTGCATACCTTTGGATAAGAACTTTGGAACTTAATATATATTTGCATGTATATGAAAGTGTGACTTTTCGAAATATACAATGTTTTGAAAGGAGAAATTTTATGGGATAACGATTTGGAAAAGAAATATGAACACATTTAGGTTTACTTTAAAGGAACTGTGGTTATCCATTGGTACTAAAAAACATAAACATACCAGGATCTATTATATTTTTATGGGATAAAGATTTTGAAAAGAAATATGAACACATGGTAGGTTTACTTTTAAGGAACTGTGGTTAACCATTGGTACTTGAAAACTTAAACATACCAGTATCTATCATTTAAAGAGTGTTTCTAACGGTGCATAACTTTGGATAAGAACTTTGGAACTTAATATATATTTACAAGTATATGAAAGTGTGATTTTTCGAAATATATAATGTTTTGAAACGAGAAATTTTATGGAATAAAGATTTTGAAAAGAAATATGAACACATTTAACCATAGAAAAGTTTCAAGATTTTAAGAAATTCTGTCTCAAAATTTTCTATATGGAAGAATTAAGAGGTGTTATTATAGGGGTAATATTAAGGCTGCTGTGAACTAACTCTATTGGATTCACTCATCTCAATGTTTACTATGGAGAAAATTTGTCCAAGGATTATCGACATGGATTTAAACTTTAAAAAAAATTGTACTCCGTAATAGAGAAAGAAATTTTACACCTTGGGGCATTTTTCGTTTTCTGGAAAATATGCAAATAATATATTAAAATTTTAATTATTCTGGGGAAAAATTTGGTATAGTGTGTTTTAAATGCTCTGGTATAGTGTGTCATAAATACTTTTTGTAGATGAAATTTATAAAATGAATCCTGTTACAATGTGCAGAAAATTTCAGGCTATCTGAAAATACTATTTTTATTTGATTATCAGCATTTATGTAGATGTAAATAGTAGACAAATTTTCTCCATAGGTCAATATTGAGGTAAGTGAATCCAACAGGATTCGTACGCAGCAGCCTTAATGGAGACTAAATTCATTTATCTCGCCTTTAGATCCGTGATTCAGATCAAGTTGCATAACCAGTTTTATAATTTTACTGTTTTCACTTTGTAAAAAACAGTTTGCATTAGTACAAAAATTATAACGAGATTATGGTTACAAACAAGATGTTTTTCAATTTCATCCCCTCATTAAATATTTCCTTAAAGTACTGCATAAAGGTCATAAAGGACTGTTGTTGCAGTAAGAAAACAATGCCAGTTTACTTAAAAATCGTTGGTAGGTTCACTGTTAAGGAACTGTGGTTATCCATTGGTAATACAAAACTTAAACATACCAGAATCTATTATTTAAAAAGTGTTTCTAACGGCTGCAGTCCTCCATACCAACGTACTTTTCCAACACATAATACCGTAAACCCATACGAGTCTCGGATAGCTTTGTAACAATCCTTCTTAGGGCTAAGAAATAAAATTTATTTGGATAAAAAATTACTTGCATTTCCGATCAAAATTATATATACGACAATCAAAATTTATTATGGACTATTAAAAGCTATAATTTAAATTTCTAGAACAATATTGAACGTAGAGACAACACTCAGAAGAAAATCTAGAATTGTATTTACAAACTTCTAACGCACCATCTGTAGTTTTTTTGCAATGAGAAATACTTCATCTTTTGTAGCACACCATCAGTGACAATGCTCACGCCATATAATCCCATCAAAAGGATTCAGATCGTTTATCGATTCATTTATCGAGTTCTCCATAACAATATAACCCATTTCAATAAATTTCAGATGGAAAGTGATTCATATGCATGACTACGAAGCTGGATTCCATTAGAATATTCAATAACGCGTTCATTAAATTATGGTATCGTTGCATTTAGATTGTGAAATTTCGCACTTTGAATTGTTTCTGCAGAAAATCAACATTCTTTGAATTACATCTTTAGATAATGTAAAGGAATTTCCGTTGAATTAAAGATGCTTTGAACACTCTTTAAATAGCTGTATTCCAAAATAACGTTAGTGATTTTTAATTTTTGGAGGTAATCTAAATTTTTGAAATATTTGTGGATTAGGAAATATTATGTGATTTTTGAGTTCAAACATAAACTACATTCATACTAGCTGATATAAGTTTAATATTAGTAATGAAAGATATTTTGGAAAACTGAAACAATCTACTAGAAGCATGAACGTAATGTATATAAAAATTTCTTGTATTGGATGCAAAATACATACACATATACGTATAAATTAAACATGGGCTTCAACGAGAAAAGGTTGTATTAAAACATTAGATCCTTCTACAGAAGCCTTATGAAAATGTAGCTCTTATTAGAACGGGTAAACTCCCTTTATTCACGTCCTAGGGGATAGGAAGAGAAGTAGGAAAGATAAGAAAAAAATTTAAATATTAAAATTATTAGTGCATTATAGGGAAAATGCACTAACACTACCTAGAAAATTGTATAAGCCAAACATAAAATCTGTAAATTGTCTGAACTTACTAAACAACCAATAGTATTGTCTTTATCTCAGTTGTATAAGGAAACGATCTTATTCACTTCACAGGGCAAATAGGGAAAAATGATATTGTAAGATATAAAGAGTAAAACATAAAACTTTTTGTAACATAAAATGGAAATTTTGAAATTACTTTTTAGTGTACTTTTATTACTTTTGAAAAAAATTATGCAAAAGTTTATTTTATGGCGTGTATTCACGTATTCATTGTTTTATTACAAACATTAATAACATATATGTATATATTTACAAAAATATAGATTAACAGGTACAAGGATTGAGTAACGAAAATATTTATAAAGACATTGCTACGTTTTGTCTAACAAAAAACTCAAAAGTGGTGTTTCAGTTTTTGAAGTAAGATTATTTGTTCTCCAAAGTCCTATGCCTAGTGACTATACTTTTTGCCGTTCTTTAAAGTTGCTTGACAGACAAGTTTAACTAAGCTTTGGTTTCTTTATATTCCCAAAGACCTTGTAAAATCATAATGCAATTACTTGTTATCGATAGACCTACAAATGTAATAACATCGTTGTTGCAAGTAATGTAATCGTGAAATTCAATCTGGAGGCTACCAAATCTGGAAAAATATTGTCGGTATTTCTTTCCGCTGTGGAATTATGTTAAACATAATAAAAATTTCCTTTCTCTTATTTATTCTTGCCCAAACAGCTTCTCTAATATTATTCAGAGTACATGTTTCATAGCAGTCTCTACTCTGATGATGCTATTATACTGCTTGCGGAACTCTAATTTTATAGTCAAAACCTACTAATTATTACCCCCTTCATTTTCAAACAAAACATTTTCGACCGACTGAGATAGGCTCCTGCGTTTAAAAGAACAATTAATTTATTAGTTCAAAGGTTGAAGGCATTCTATAAACTCGCTAAAACAACCGCAGTTTTCCATTTTGTTACTTGATATTAGCGTGCACTGAACATTAATTGCGAAGCAAAATAATTTGCCATTTCTCCTTTTTAAATCGGACATCCAATGGATTCTATATACGAAGCAGGGAAAGTTAACATTGTTTTCAATGTACTGTAGATGGACCAAGTAGCAATAATCGTATTAACTGAAAAAGCATACTGTGCGGGTACAAGTTCCATTGTAAAAACACAATTTCTTTACAGAGAAAAATACTTTTTTTACCCAAAATGAAATGCCTATTTTGTAAACTTCTCAGTGTTTTATCACCCCATTTGTATTTGCATTCATTTGCAGTCATATATCTTTATATATTACACACACATACACACACACGCACACACACACGCACACACACACACACACACACACACGCACACACACACACACGCACACGCACACACACACACATATATATTTATTTCAGGAAGCAATGAATTTTCCTATCCTGCTAAAAAAGCTCTATGCTTTCCTCTTTCTAGATATCCATCACATGTTTAACTATCTTAGTGTATATCTCCATACAATTTAAGTACATGCGTACACATGCACACGACACGCAAACACATAACATAAACTGTATGTGTGTGACTGTGTATTTGTAGTTAAATTTGTATCAATGTGAGAAGGAAGCATGAGAATAAAAACACACGTCCGTCTTTATATTTTATGGGTACTCTATCCAAACGACTCTTTTGGCTTTACGATTGTGTGTGAAGTAACAAAACACAACTCTTAGCATACCTTGCTGTTCATTATTTTTTTATTTTTCGACGAAACACATTTTCTGACGCCTGAGAAATGCGAACTCAGTGCTAAAATACAGCAATAGGGAACTAATAAGATACGTTATGCTTTTTACTAGTTATGGTGGGTTGTTATACTTTAATATAATGTCAGATTTATGTTGACATAGTATGTTTAGAAATATTCAAAAAGTATACATGTTAATGTGCATAGAATGTCCAAGAGTTGAAAGAGATGTACATCACTAAACGCTGCTTTATGAAGCACAGGCAAATGCAAAGTCAAAACTACCTATAAACGCATTGTTAGAATTAATCCATTCAAAATATTAGTGCTGACTGGTGCAATAAATTGATGCACATTAGGTAATTGACGCATATTAGCTAACTGGAGCCCTTTAGGGCAACAGTTAGCCCTAAGGTGATATTGTTATACTTACTTTGAAGGATATGTGTTCCTGAATTTTCAAGATCCCAAAATTCCAAATAAACAAGAAATATAACAATAACATAGCAACTGTTGCAACTTCAAATTTATGTTCTCTACATGGCGCTGGTACGCACTCTCTCTCAATGTAAGTATTTTGTTTTTACCAGTAGCTTGGAGCAATGGTGCTCAATGATTAGAATTCCAGTAATATTGTCGTTATTTGGGATGTCTGTAGCATAGGAAATAAATAATTTTGTGTGGATTGTGCTGCTTCATGACAACTCTGGATCGGACAGTATATTTGCCACAGCGATGTTTAACACAGAAAAATATAATGAATTGAATCATAGCAATTTGGGGCGTATTTAAAATGTTGAACTGAACTTTTTTAGAGCTTTTTTTATTCCTTTTGGGAATTATACATGCATATGTAAAGACAGAAGGTTGAAAACATATGTAAGTTTTCCTAAAGCATACGAACATCCTAAAGCATACGAACATTATAAACAAGGAAATGTCGCTGAATTTTTCTGGAAGAAAAATTGAAAACCAATATAATAAAATACTTACTACTATTATGATTAAATCCTGTTACAAACAGTGTATGATGTTCTCTTAAAACGTCTAATAATCCTTTGTAAATGGTATATAGAAAAATACTTTTGATTATCCGCATTTTCCAATTATTCGCGGCCATCTTGCTTTCATTGCAGAGGGCAGTTGAGATTTTAGATTAATATATGTCTATCAAAAAATTCTTATAATTCAGCGAAAATTCTATATCTATCAAGATGTAATAAGTTTAGTATAGGGTTAATTAATTAGACAAAATGCATCATAAACATTTGTTTATTTTTCAATTTCTGAAGGCCTATTTTTGCACCATAATTATCATTATTACCTGGTGAATTCCACCTATTTGCACCCAATTTACTGTAACCCACCAACTTCGAACTGGCAACGTTACGACACGCTGCCATTTGTAACCACAGTAAGCATTCCATTAGGCAGACTATAATCCGACCCGGAAATCCGAGACAGCCATCGGAGGCTCTGGAAAAAGTCTGATTTTACACCCACTTCGTCATTTTGTCTTTCTGTCTTTCCAGTTTTTTTGTACCCCTCCTCCAGCTTTTACCTCACCACTCCTTACCTCCCGGATATAAGTCAATGCGGAAAGGCGAGAAAAAGAGCTGACAAGCAAAGGGGAACGGGGGGTGCGAGTGTCGGCGGGCCGATGCTAATTAAGCGGGGGCAAAAATTCCGGCAGCCGCCTAATTACGGGGCCGCAGAGGTTCCGGGCAAACGGGCGACTCAATCGATGGCAATTAATTAAAGGGTCTGGGAGCGATTTCTTTCTTGCCTTTGTCTGACGGCACAATTCGAGAAGCAAAGTTAGCCGCCCCTGGATCAGCGGAACACGCGGTAATCTCGGAAGATTCAAACCTGAGAAAAGCATTCAGAGGCATAAAACGCTTCTGAATGTCATACCGCGTGTTTTTTGACCCCTCAGAAACATATGCTTGTGGTCAGGAGGAATATTTTCACTTCATTAAATAGTTTCATACTTCTCAAGTTCAGAGGAATATCTTTCAAGTGATTTACGTTGTTGAGTTGCTAAGCGGTTCATCAGTTGGAGACCGGGATTTGCAATCCCAGTATTAAACTATGGAGAATTTGTTTCAGTGGTTTAGTGGTTGCAAGCATACATCCACTATGCCTTGCTGAGGAGTCCAAAAAGAGTACAAAACTTAGGTCCAAGGCTTCTGGGTACGCTGGAGATGCATATATTTACATTTGTGGCTCTTCCCACCAGGCGTCTACTGGGCTTTTATGAAAGTAGACGATAAAATAAGGAGCATGTCGTTTTTTAAATTTTAGTTTTCAGTCTTTTCTTTTCCCCTTTTTTATAGAGCATTAGAATTGTTGAGGTTATTTAATACCCTGAATTTAATGATAAATAATTAAACTGTCGCTGTAAAACTTTTAATTTTGTAACGAGAGACATCAATAATTAAATGCTCTGTAAAAATTAACGACTGCAAACATATGGAAACGACTGTACTTCTAAATAACTAAAACTCATAATGACTGGGGACTTAAGTTTAAAAAATAAAAATAAATAGTAAAATATTTTTTTTAAACACGGTTGTATTGTATTTGAAGATCTAAATTCAAATGCAGATTAATGAATTTAAAAAAAGTTTGTATTTGTTAATCTGTGATCAACAAGAAGAGAAAAATACCCCACAGCTTTAACGTCTGCGATGTCAAATGATCGAAATCTGCGAAAAAATCTGCGATGTCAAATGATGTGACATTGTGCAAGTGTAGGAGAGGAGGAGTATTGCAAAATATGGGGACCTACATTCTTCGTGGGCGATTTAAATATTAAAGATTATGGTGCTTATATTTTGCATTATTTAATCATTCTGTTCTCTAAATATTTTCTTGTGTGCCGCAATTTTGAATAGGTCAATAATTTAAGTAATAGAAAACGTTACTGATTAAATTGGTGAATTTCATAGTAATATATAACCAGGAAAAATAGATTTAAAAAAAATTTGCTTTTATCCTATCACCGAGACAGATGGTAGAATGGTGGCATTGTGTTTGGGAAATCCAGGTTCTATTCCCGGTGTTAGCACACGATTATTGCAAGCCTTTATTTGGAAATATACTTAATAACAAACCATATATCTTAACATTATCTAATAATTAATATTATCTGCTTTTATTCAATTTACTTAAACATAACTCTATGCATGTAATGTAAATAATATTTTATGTAGATATCAAAGTTTTCTGACGGATATCATTGCTTCATTGTTAATGGAAAACTCTGGTAAGTGTAAAAATTAATGCAAAGGAAAGCCGTGCAGAGATTGCATTATTAAAGCCCCGCTGGGAGCTTTTTCCTGAAGGAATTACAGTCGTAAGTTGAACTAGATTGAACCGGCTTTTGATGTGAACAACCTGCTTACGGAGAGGGAATTTAGACTCTCTTGATAGAACGGTCTGAAACGCTGCAGTTAATTTCCCCATGTTTCACGAAGTACTTTCTAGTATGCAATGCAATTTGCACTAAAAGAAGGATAAAATATATCAATATTATTTAATGTAAAGCCTGTTATATATATATTTCTATAAGAATGCTGTTTATATTTGCAGTTGAAAACAAAACAGCTTTATATAATCAAATGAAATATAATTACGTTTTTATACATTACTTTGTTTAAAATTATTAAGGTAACTTGAATTGCAATAATTCACAATATACTTTATAAATTTTAATTTGCTATCAGTTTTACTTCATGATCAGTATGTATAATCAATATGCATTATCAATACGTATTATCAAATTTATTTCATTAATTTAATTTATTAATCTTATATAATCAATGCATTTTTAAAAGTATACAATTTAAATTAAGTTTATAAGCATATCATTTTAAAATTTTATCTCTTTATACAGTTTAAAAAGTATTTTTCAAAATTTTTACTAATACATTGGAGGAACACAGCAATATGCTTATGAATACTTTCAAAATATAATCAATAATATTTCTCTGCAGAGACAGAAATTTTAATAAGCAAATATAATTTGAACTTCACATAAAAAATATATTTGAGGGTATAAGAGTAACATTTTATGAGATTTATTAGTGCCGACCAAGACACGGTTTAGAGATTTAACGGGAAGCACGTCTTTCCGGAAAGTAAAGATCTTGGTTTATGATTCCCCGGATAGTTAATTACATCTTAATGAAAAGAAGAATTGACAAATAGGGGGCGAATGAGGTATAGTGGCTGTTACAAGGTATTAATAAATTCTTAGCGCACAGAACATTTTTGCAAAATCAAATTAACAGTCAACTAAATTTTACGACAGCTCGTCAACTGCCACAAGCACTTATTCTTACTCTCGCTCTCTCTTTACACAAGTACACTACACACACACACACACACACACACACACACACACACGCACACACACACACACATATATATATATATATATATATATATATATAAGAATATTACTTATGCTAAACATTTGAAAATAAAATAGCTTTATATAATTAAATGAAATATTATTATATTTTTATATGTTAATTTGATTTAGATTACTTATATTACTTGCATTACATTAATTCTTAATATATTTTCTAAATTTTATTTAATTAGTATGTGTTATCAATTATTTCATCATCAATGTGTATTATCAATATGCATTGTCACATGTATTTTATTATCAATTCGTATTATCAAATTTATTTCATCAATTTAATTTATTAATTTTTTTAAAAAAAGATTCGTGCATTGCGTTTTATCTACTGTACTACTGTATACACACAGATTGAACAGAATTTATTATATGTAGGCACATATAATATGACTGTTTGACAAAATATATCTATTTGATAGAATCCTCTGTAAAATCTCTTGGCTAATATTATTGTCTTTACAGACAGAATTTTTTCAGGCATGTTTTTAAAATATATGTGTTGAGTTATATACTTGAGGTTTGGAAAATTAATTTTATTTAAAAGGTTTATGAAATGAGAAATAAGGATTTTTTTTATGAAAACTAAAATCAGTGCTTATAGTTGAAGCTAAAAGTGAACTAGTTTTTGCTTTACGTTCAGTTAGGGAGAGGAAAAAATTTCCCCATTCCTGCTTGTATTTAAAAGCTCCTACACTTGTGTCTTCAGTATGTATGTTTTGATAATAAAAATCTGAAAAAAATTAAAGCTGTACAGAATAATTACAAGGAGAAAAATTCAAAATCAATTTATAATTTTTCCCTAATTTTCTGTAATTATTCAAGCTTTTGAGAAGTTGTGTACTGCTGAACATCTTAAATGAAAAAAAAGAAAAAAAAAAGAAAAGGTGATGAAACAAATGAATGAATCCACGAAAAAATTCCTCTCAACATCATAAGCCTAGGAAAGTAGTTTTCTCCCCATCAAAAGTATAAATGCTGGGAAATGCGTTGTAAAGGAAGGAAAAGACTAAAGCGATATTTTGGTTAACGTAATTAATTGTAACCACAAAGAGAATGTGAAGTTAAAAATTTCTACAATAATTATATTTTTCAGAGTGAATTTTGTGAAATATAAACTAATACTTTTATATCTTCTAAAAGCATATATTTACCACTTTATACTTGACTGAAAAAATACTTCTGATTGTTACATCCAAACGAAAGCAACATGCCTCCAGAAAATATTTCAAGGAATATAATGTGAAAAATAAAGCTGTTAAATTCCTATACGGATTGTCACATAATCGCTATATTGCTTATCGCTCCGATACAAGATGTCATTAAAGTTTCACACTTGCCAGGTCTCATGGAGCTATACTGTCACGTTTCGCCGAAAACGATTATCAAGCAAAAAGATACGAGGTAGATAAGTGAGACGTAATGTACTTAAAAAGAAAATGTGCTAAAAATAAAACCTTTAAGAAGCACGTTTTGCCGTTGTTTCTCACTTTTAATTACAAACGTATGCTCATTAAATTGTATGACATACAAGCTTCATTATTAAACTGCCAACGTTTAAAAATTGCGCTTAAAGTAAGAATGTATAATAAAGAGTTTTAAAGTGAAGAAGCGAAAATAGTCAAGTCAGTATTTTTCATGATGCATTTATAAAAGACTTCATGATTGTCATCTATGAATTATGCTTAAATGTTTCAATATTTATTGTTAACACTTAACACTGTATATTTAGGACTAAAATAATTTTATATTCGTAAATAATGAGAATTTTTTAAATTCCAATAAATTACAGCTGTTTCTATTTATTTTTTCCAATAATTATTACAAATTTAAAGTTTTTTTCAAATATGATAAATTTTGAAAGCTCATAGCTAAAATTTATCTCTTTATAATTTGCAGAACATTACTAATGTTTGACTAAAAGCGAAATACAGTTGTCACGTTTGGATGAAACTATTTCGTAACTTTCACTTTGTAAATAGGCCCTTTTGATTCGAGGTAGACGGAATATTTTCAGTCTCTTAATTTTTGGACATTTCACTCGTAAGTCTCATAAACGTCAAATTTAAAACATTATGGGTTCTATAAATCTTTCGCAAAATTTTGAGATTTTTGAGAGTTGGATTTCAATTAATCAATAACAAGTCTTGGAGGCATTCCCACATATTGATAAGTAATTGGGAAATTAACTCTACACGATGAAGTAGAAACTCTAGGTTAGCATATAGCATATTTTGCCTTTGAACGTTTCTAGTTTAGAAATAAATTTACCTGTCTGATATTGGGCCAACATAACTAACAAAAAACCTCATTATAATAAAACTGTAATTGATAAACATTTTCATTTATTTGTGCAGTGGTATACTTGCTTACGACTCTGTTTCTCAATATATTGATTATTTTTCTCTAAAACCATATTCTTAAATTTTGCTTGTAGGTGCGTTTGGGTATGATTTTCTTATATCTCTATTTTTTACTATTTTTGCCTTTTAATTCCATATTTTGAAATGCAGATGGATACATATGCTTCATATATGATGACTAAATGTAACAGTGTAGTAATTTATATTTATTTATTTATTTGAATGATATTCAAAATTTGTGTTAATAATGTAAAAGTATGTATAAAAAATTAAATGAACTCAGGTCCATCGAGGCTTATCTGCTGTCGGAATGGCTGCAAACAGTTCGTTCACATTAAACTCATTTTTAATGCAAAGAGCAAAAGTTCAAGGCTGTGCGTCGACTGACCACGCAAATCTCCAATCTCCATGTAAAGTAATGCAGAATTTTCCGCTAAAGTATTTATTTCATAACACATTAAAAAAGGTCCATTTTGAGCTCCGTATTTTTCATCATAAAGTAGAAAATAAAATAAAGACCGTGTAGTTTTAAATTTAGAAAATGTTAGAATTTAATGGTTCATAAGTCATTAAATCATTATGGATGTCTATCCGTAAGAAATTAACATAATTTTAAAAAGAATTTCAAAAACATGAGCCCAGTGCTTAAATATTTACTTTCATATTAAAAAAATTTATTCAAAAATATGCATTTGTTCAGGTGTAATTAGAAAAAAACAGTAAGGAAATTCACTGGAGTTTAACGTAAGCAATGGAAATCTGCAAAGTTAGCTGATGCCTCCTCCTTAAGAAAATTCCTCTGCTAAACTTTTTTTTCTCCTTTTGATGGTATATAGGCAACACGGCTCACAGAGAAAAATATCTGTGTTTAATATTTAAGTCAGCCTAGTTGGTTAACTATTAAACAGTATATAAATTAGAATATGTAACAGAGTTTTTGACGTTGTGAGATGTTGAAGCATAACAAATATATCACTGATTATTTTCAATGATTCATAAACTCTCTTTTAAAATTATGGACTTCTGTAAACGTAAGTGTATCAATAGAAGGGGACAACAAGCAATTTTTTTCAGTTTAATGGGACGTAGGGTTTTAGGTGGGCCAAACACAACTTAAATGCTTAAAATTAGGATTAAATTTCTTTTTCATAATTTTTCGTACACTTTTTCCTAAATTTAGTTTGTGTGTTGTTATGCACAAATCTAAATAAATCTAAATAAACGTTCTTTTGAAGATGAAAGTGATTACCTTGATTTTTATTACTGTTTTGCTCCTACCTTTCTTTTCACACCATGTTTTTAAACTCAAGATGATTTTATATGCACATAAGCATAAATTTATACAAATTTATTTAATTATTTAAATTACATTCAAATTATGCATTCATTTATGCAAAAATATGTAAAAAGTAAATCAACTAACATGGCTGTAATTCCAACTGTGAAACAGCTAATTGTGAGTTTTTCTTTGAGAAGTAATTACAGCCACAAATGCAGCCAGGTGAAACTGGTTTCTTCTGCTAAGAAGAATTTGTCAGGAGAAGTAATTAATCTGTATTCTAAGTGTATCATAAGAAATAAATCTGTAAATTTTTATACTAATTAATTACTTAGGAACCCCGAAATTCTCTGTCAGTGCAAATATGATGGTATTTGAGCTTAGATTTATGTCAAAATACTAATATACTTGTAATAAGAGCATATAATTTTCAAAAATCTTTCCATACCTACTCTTTAAGTCAAATAAAAGTTAAAAACTCTACATAGAGATCTTTGAGGATAAACTGTATCTGATCTTAAAGAAAGCAAATCAGTTTTCATGCTCTTGGTATATATTTAGGGATACCATAAAGCCTCTTTCATTTTTATCAGTTCAGAGCATCCGTATCATTTTTTTTCTAATAATCATATAAATTAATTGTAGGAGGATCTATTCAGCCTATATCTATTTTCAGCACAGCACAGCTGTATCATTAGTACCACGATGTGAATAAGCCATGGCGTGGTCAGTACGTACATTGCTACATTTGTATCTCATTTAAATATATCTCGGAAAAAGACCGACTTAAAGCGGATAATGGTATCATTATAATACCATATGTATACTGCGCATAGTCCAGACTTGCGTGATGTTGCTACAAATGTTATAGGAATATGGTTTAATGATACAAGAAGGGACACGCACCCTAATAGCAAATGATTCATGTTAAAGGCTTTTTTTTCTTTCGAACTAGGTAAATGTTCCATTAAGGAATGTAGTTATTTATGCGACTCTACGTTTTGGAAATAATAAAAGAAAATCTGTATTTTGACAAGCTTGTCATTGTAGGTCTTAACGTATGCAATTATATCTATCTGCATGTTTTATTAATTCTAATTATTGTTCATCACATCCCTAGCAATGTTAAATATAACACGATATTAATTGGACGTTCATAGAAAAGAAAGACTTTTATGTCCTGTAAAATTTCAGTCGTAACAATTATTAAAATTATATATATTACAGTAGTTTTGTTAATTTATGTAGAAGCATATATATATATATATATATATATATATATTATATATATATATATAATATGTATACAAATATATATATATATATATACATATATATACTATATATAATATATACATAATATACCTATACATATATATATATACATATATATATATATACATATCATATATATATATATATATATACATATATATATATATATATATACATATATATATATATACTATAATATATATATATATATATATATATATATATATATATATATATATATATATATATATATATATATATATATATATAAATACTCACGAGTTCATTTGCCTCTTTTCTTAGGCCGGTTTTCTTGATATTTCAAAAATCCGCGATGTGCATATTAGTTTAGATAGAAAATTTCTTATGTATTTTGTTCCATGTAACTATAAGTTTGGAGATATGAAAAATCTCAAAATTTAAACTTTAAGCAAACTGGTCTTTAGATATATATTTAGCTTGAGTTCTTATACTACTAAATAATCTTGTATAAGGAATTCCTCACACTGACAAAAAATTTTTTTCAGTCAGTTCATTTTATAACACAGTTTTATTTCCAGACATATTTGGTGCGAACTGCGCCGAGATTTTGAATTAATTGAATGGTACCATTTGCGACGTCGTAAGCTGCAAATGCACCGCTTCACTGCGCAGATCTTCCCGAAAACCATAGGGATTAAAAAAGTGATTCATTTAGAGTGATTTCTTTTCATTAGTATCAGAAAAAGAGGGGAAAAGAAAGCATTCTAACTCAAACACCGTGATTGAACCAGGAGCATTAAGAACTCCAATCTTCTCGTGCAGGATATTAATTCTCACGGTAATTGAAATCTGAAGATTGCTTTTTTTTTGGGTTCAATTCTTACAAAAAATTAATGGACCGAGAAGCAGTTTTAGTTTAAATTTGTATTTTACAGACATACGCTCTTTTCTGTCCCCATTTTCTTAATACTTTGTTAAAAAAATTTAACATGAGAGAAATCTGAAAAAAAAAATTTTTTTTCAAAGAATCAGTGTAAGGGGAACATGGCTTTATTTTTCTTTGCAGCTACTGAATAAAAATGAACTTAAAATGAAGAGCTGTTCAACATAGTTTTTTTTCCTTTTCAGTCTCTTTTTTTCTTTTGCGGTAGATTAAACGTATTTATTCAACCTTTATTTTGTTCGCTTGACCGCCTACTTACCCTAGAAGACAGGTTTGAAATCGACCAACTGGAAGTATTTTCCTTGCAGTGGGTTTAAATTGTGGGAATGGTTAATGACGGAAACAGATTTTGCTCGCTAGACATAGTATTGTTTTGGGGGTATTCTCAGGTTTATTACAGCAAATTTTATTAATGCATTTGTATATGCTTATGGATAATTTTTTGTAAACTTAAGGAAAAATGAGTAAAAGATATACAGGGTGGTCATAAAAAAACTTTGCCGATATATGGACCTCTAGTGGCTGTTCCGTTCAACCGATCGAGATGAGATTTCAGATATAGTTATTCAGAGGTATGAGCTCGGTATTCTGTGAGCGGCAACAAAGTGGCGCTCACGGTTACGGTTATAGGTACAGAAACTCGAAATTTACGAATAACGAAATTTACGAATACTCGAAATTTACCACTTTTTACCGTCGCAAAATTCTCAGCGCATTCGAAAATCCTAAAGAGCGTTGGAACGGTACGTGTATCACAAAAAGTGGATGCGTTATGCACGCACAAAAAACAGCTCTGCGAACGGCCAACAAAACCCGATCGTGTACGTAGCGTATGGGGAGTATGGAGGAAATTTGCATATGTCAGAGGCAAGACACCGCAGATGACAACATTACTGATGACAACACAGATCGGACAAAAGAAAACTTTTATTTGGTTTACACATTTTTCCACATGGATGCCATCACAGGCCATGATTTTTGTGCGTGCATAACGCGTCTGTTTTTTGTGATACACGTACCGTTCCAACGCTCTTTTAGGGTTTTCGCACGCGCTGAGTGAGCAGTTTGCGATGGCAAAAAGTGGGCGTTGCCATTCAAAAATTTCGAGTTTCTGTACCTATAACCGTAACCATGAGCGCTACTTGGTTGCTGCTCACAGGATCCCGAGCTCATACCTCTGAATAACTATATCTTGAATCTCATCTCAATCGGTTTGAACGGAACAGCCGCTAGAGGTCCATATATCAGCAAATTTTTTTATGACCACCCTGTATGTAAATAGTGGATAAATATTACAAATTATAAATATCTTACGCAATATAAAAACTGGAAATGAAAAATGAAGAAATCACATTTATTTTACTCAAATAAAATACAACGTAATTAATGTTCAGGAAAGGGCACGATGGCCCAGTTGGCAAAGGCAGCTGTCCAGTGATCTGAACGTCTCTGGTTTGATGCCCGCCCCTGCAAATCCATCGCCGTGTACACTAATGGCGGCTGGTGCACGTAAAATCCGTCGTGGTTGCAAAGTCCTCCAAGTTCTCAAATTTACCTCTGGAGGTGCGGGGTCAAGTGTTATAGTCCCGGCATTTGACTCTGTTCTAAATTTCGTGACCGGTTTGTAGGGGTAATGCAGGCCACCTATACGGTGCCCCCTTAATTAAATGGCCAGCAGTCAGGGTTGCAAGTGTGATGGATTAAGTTCCAAACGTGCCATAACTAACAACAATAACACATAAGGAAGCATATTCAGGAAAAGACATATCGTTTGAATAATTCTCCCTTATCTATCACTGTATCATAAAATGAAAATTTGGAAATGAAGCACTTAAGTCTAGGATGTCCTAATTCAACCGCTTATTGATCAATATGAATGGCATTAAAAATAATGATGCCATTATTGACTAAAATTATTCACTATTTAATCATCTCTCCTTTTAATTTAGATAGCACATGGGCTATTAAGAAGCTGCTTCATTGTCCAATTTATATTTTATCATAGGACAGAAAAAGTCACAGATGTATACATGCATTTATGTGTGCGTAAAATCATACGTCTTTTGGAATGAAATACAGGGTCATATAAAATTGTAGAAAGAATATGACATTAAATGGAAAAAAATTGTTATTTATTGCATTATAAAAATGAACACTTCCTCTGCAGAAAGAAACGATTTAAATATTTGAACTAAAGGAAAAAGTTGCATTATACCTGATATAAACTCGGCACAGACACGCACGCACACGCATACGCACACGTACACACACACACACACACACACACACACATATATATATATATATATATATGTGTGTGTGTGTGTGTGTGTGTACCGTATTTATGCTTGTATAGGCCGCATTTTTATTCCATAAAATAGGTCGATTAAAGTAGAGTGAGGCTTATACACGGAATTTTAAAATTTAATACAGTAAACACCCTTTAGTTTAGAACACTTTAATACCATAAAACATTAGTATCTATATACCTTACAACCTATTACACTGTATCATACCTACCGTAATTCAGTGTATTGTAAATATTATTATTTTTTAATATTATATCTTAGGACTATTTAACAAAAAATCTTTTGAGTTCCCAAGAGTTTGTCTTCGTGCGAAATAATTCCTAAATGTACTAGTATATATATAATCATCTTTTTTACACTGTAGTTTCACCACCATAAGCTAAGGCTGTACCTGATATTGTTAGGCGAGCATTGAACTCTAAGGATTGTACGACATTGCTGCGTTTCGCAGAACGATGCTACTTTGAGTCTACAACAGAATTCAGAAAAAAATTTCCCCAAATAATGTCTCAAAATTCAGGTGCGGCTTATACACGCACGCGGCCTATACACAACTAAATACGGTAAGTCTCCATACAGCATGTGAATTATAAATTCAGATAACTAACAGTAAAGTTTCAATTCGAAAAGAAAAAAATCTATTGACCAAACTGTAAGCAATATTTGTAAATATATTCAATATAATCACGACCAAATGTACACAGGCGTACACGTTATATTGGTACGAAGAGATGTAGATTTCAAAACAAATGGTGATAAAAATTATGACAAATTAATTTAATAGAGTTTCCTACAAAGTTTGTTAGTATTTCCAATAACTAGTTAGCTTCTTTTATAAATAATGACAATTTCTCGAAGCACCGTAATGAAGAAAAATAATGAACTTATACGACACTTTACTTGTCAAATTGCTATTTATTTTAGATATCAAAGAGACATCCTATGTTTTTTGTTTCAGTATATGAAATCCTATTTTTTCGAGCATAAATTAATTATTTTCATACATGAGAATTTTCAGTTATATTTAGGCATAGATTCGATCCTGCAGTTTCTCACACTTTCTCTATAGTTAATATTTTTGCAAACTAGCATACTGCTTAGAATGAATCTCGTCATAAATCTCAAGATATCGGTACATTTTTGATTATGAAAGAAAATATATCTTTTTAAAGACATTTAACGAGCGCAAAAATAATATTTTAGTTTCAATAACAAGTAAAGCAAAAAAAAAAGTTTAAAGACTAAAAAACAATAAAAAAATTATTTTTGATTTATTGCAGATTTTTTTACTTAGAAGAAAACAACATTAATTTTTATATTTATATTTATAATATTTAATTTAAGGGATAGAAATTTAATGGAAGCATATCCAGAGAATGAAAGAGAACAAGAAACATCGTACTTTTTTTAAAGCCTTTTCCAAATATCTTATTTCCGTAAATCCAAACGAAAATTTTTCTAAAAAAAATCAAGCTACATCAAAGAGTTTCTTTCGGGGCTTTGACTTGAGCTTTAGAGAGACCATTTCTTCCTTTTATTTTTTCAGAGAATAACATGAAAAAGAAGAAAGGTATACTCAGCTTTTACAAAGGTACAACTGGGAGCCATGAAACTTCCGTAAATTGTAATTAAAGAGCATGGAGCGAGAAAATATACATTGTTTAAAGTTCCTCTCTTGGGACACTGATTTACATGGTAATAAAAAGAGAGATGTTTTTCCGGCTCGCTTTAACAAACGACAAGATTTTAAAAAAATTACTAAGCCACTGCAGGTTCAATGCTTATTAATTTTATTTTTCCCTCGCCTCATAAAAAGGAGGTCAAAAAATATATATGGATAAAATTTCCACTTATTTTCCAAAGATTACTTGTGAATGAAACCTTTTCTTGCATGGAAAGAAACTAACTAAAAATCATTGAGAATTTTGTGTTTGAAAATGAAGTGCTAAACATTTTTTTTCCAACAGTGCAAAAAAACCCTAAATACCTTTGGTATTAGTACAATTTTATTAAGAAACCTTTAGCTGAAATTGATTGAAATCACATTTTTGAGTAAAAAGCATTTTTAGTTAGATAAGCTATTATTTCACGAAACAGTTTTATTTTCTTTTAGGTATATTGATATCATGTTGTTTTCCCTAGAGACCCTAAATAACAGTATGTGTTAGAATGGTAGATTAAAATTTTTTTAAATAAATGCGAGATATTAATGTAAATTACCTATTGAGTCATTACTTTACAAAACGGACGTTTTAGATTATTTTAAAACAGACAGATTATTTTAAAGAATAACGCAGTTTTCTTTTTCTGTTAATAAAACTCTTTAATTAAGAAAAATCGCTTAGAAGAAAATAATTTAAGTTGTATAAATGGGCTTCTAAAATATGAAAAATATTTAAAAACTACGCAGCTTTTATTTATGGTTAGATGAAGACCAAAAGTTTTTAAATATATAATATTTCTTAGGTGGTGACCAATTTCACATTTGGAATCTGTCCTGTGAGGCAATCGCATCTAATACTTTGAACTCCTCATGAAGAGTTACGTCCGTTAGCCTGAAATTAGATGCCTCCTCTAATAATTATTATTGACTTAAGCAGATCTTTTCTTAACTTATTCGTTCTCTACAAGTACTATATGAACATTGCTTATAGTGTTATTACACATCATCTGTTTAATTGAATTCCTTTCGCCTAAGAGAAAATGCTTTGATAAAAATTTAAAAAATAAATAAAAGAACAAAAACAAAATACTCTTTAAACAGAAAAAAAAATTAAATTATTTTCCTCTAAAAATTTAAAAGAAAGATTTAACTAAATTAAACAAAAGAAACCGAAACATTCGATGACAAAGATGATTTCTGAAATTTCAAACATAATAAATTGTAACAATTCACCTAGTTAAATTTTCAAGTACACATTTCATGCACCTAAATTGGACAAAAATAAAACCTTAATTTTTCTTTTTATAGACTTACACAAAAAAGAAAACTTTGATCTTAAAGTGTGTAAAAATGTCTTTATGACACAAAATGAAGAACTTCTCCTTCCTCCCTTGCCGGATCTATTCTCGTATTGAAAAACTCAAAATCGTTTGAAAAACAAAAATAATAAATAAAAGTTCAAAAACTTTTAGCTGATGACATAAAACATCATGTTACAGAAATTACTTTCCTACGATGATTAGTTATCAAAGAAATGTCACTTAAATTCAAGTTTCTGCTGAAAATTACTTTTATGACCTATCCAATTACCAATTTTTAAGAGCTACGTTAATCTTGTCAAATTCAGTGATTTCCGCTTATAAGAATCACTTTTATTATTACTGATTTTGATTCTTATAAGCGGTTGATTCTTATAGCCGAAATTTAGGTTTTTGGACAGGCACACACACACCTATATATACATATATTAGTGAATTTACCATAAAATACTCTTTAATTTACTTTAATTATCTTTTATTAAAATTATTTTTTATAATTTTAAAAATACAACTTAATTTTTAGAACTATAAGTTGATACACATGATTATAGTAAGGGAAGAAAAAACCTAATATTTGTTACAACATACCTGCTTAACAGCTTTAACATTTCAACTACAGGAAGGGAGCAAGAAAAAGTTTTCTATGGTAGTTTCACGTAATGAAGTTTTCAGGAGGCTGCTTATACCTCTTTCAATACTAATAGTCTCAGACGAAGATTCGCCTTCTAGCTTACGTTTCACGGTTTGATAACGTGCTGAATCTACTAATGTCACGTTTGCCTAAGTGATAGTGGAAACTTCGCCGAGGATTTATGTGTTTCAGGGTCCAGGAAGCCGAAACCAGGATGTGGGAGGTGGGAAAAAAAGAGTCCCTATTTTTGCTTGTCAGTGGAGAAAAGTGAAATCGGACCCGGACGGGTAAAGATGACCTCGTGTCAAGCTAATAGGACAATGTTGTGCTAAAGCGTTTAAAGGGAAACTATTATGTTACGTCTAACAAAGAAAGGGATGAATTGTATGACTATATTCCATCCCATCTTATCAATCTTTCTTTTTTACAAAAAAAAAAAAAACTTCGTGCCTTTTGAGGGTTTAAGTGGCTTTTTTGGAAAAATGAAAGGAAAGCGAAGAGTGTAAACTGATTCTTAAAACCGGTGGATTGATTCTTTAAAGCGAAAATTTTAACATGGAAATAATACATTTGTTTTTGTTTTCGCGATATTGATTCTTATAAACGGTTGATTCTTATAACCACTGATCACTATAAGCGGTGGTTACTGTACTTGATTTTAAATTGGCTGTAGGCGATATTCATAAATACAGAATGCCTCCAGAGCTCAGCATACCTTCTGCTTTTAAAGTATTGCTGTTCTCACAGCATTGCATAATAACTATATCCTGGTTTTCCTCCTTCAAACCGTACGACAGTGGAACCTGTATGAGTTGTTACGATGAAATTTTCCAAAGAATGTTGATTGGAAGTACAAAGAAATATTGGAATTGAAAGAATTGGAAGTGCAAAGTTCGGATTCAAAGACAATTAGGCGATACCTCATGCCCTTTTCTGGGTTTTGTATCATGATTGACTCATCATAATTTGACTGAGCTATATATTTTAAAATAACTTGATTCCATAATTTTGACTTTAAACTTGTTTTGATGCTTCCATTAATATGAGAGAAAAATCGATCCAGAAACCGAGAGAATTTTCCTATAAAATTCGATATCAATGTAACTTCAGCTGTAATTTCTTTGTTGTACCCTGATTTTAGAAGCTTTAAAAACTGAATGGTGTCTAACTCTTTAATTGCAATCTTATATGTTTAAAGTTTTATTACCTGACTTTTCTTTTCTATTATTTTATGCCCTTATGATTCTTTATTTAACCTAATTTATGTCACCTGTGTTATTCTTATGTTTTATATTTTTTCGTTTCATTTACGTTTTGCTTTTTTATTCATTTCGTTTTCTACATATATATTTTTTTTTTGCCTAGTTAAAGCTCTTTCAATCATTTGTGTGAGTATGTAGGGAGAGGAATCTGGCGTACTCCCCCAATATGTGACCACTTTAATACTTCCCATGTGAATGGCTTTGGGGAGATTGAACCTTGTGAGGCCTCCCCTTTATCGTTCAACAGATTATGATGTGGTTTAATAGATGCAGTGTATTTAGGGGACAGAAATTGCCTAGTGGTAGCGCGTTGAACTTTGGTCGGAGGGTGCTCAGTTCAAATCCATTCGAACGAGTGCGATTAAATACATTCGTGTCTATGCTGGATATGGATGCTGGAAATTATTTTCATGCAGTCAGAGGGAGGGGGAAGGCACGAGACCTCCAGATGTCATCTCTTGGGGTTGCTCGGTCAAAATTGATGTGGCACCTGGTTAAGGGGTCATACGACTGTTAAAAGTCGAAAAGGTATAAAAATTGTGTCACTTTCGACATTCTATATCTTTAAAAGTATAAGATTTAAAATAATATTTTTTTGTTAATAGAACGATGTTTGATTTATGAATATATACCTTTTTCTTGTTTGATAGTTAAAAATAATTTGTGTTAGATAGTCATAAATAATAATCAGTTTGCTTTGGACGAAAGTGATATCGATGCTAACGCACATAAATACTCCAAACAAAATTGAGTTTAAGACAAAATGTCTGCTTTTAACGCATATTGCAGAAACTAAAGTTTAATTTGAACCTAAATTTGCATATATTTAAGGTATATTTCAATTTTTACTATGAAACTGAAAATAGTGCATTTTTTTCTTAATAAATTTAATTTTTTCTATGCATGAAAACTGCATTCTCTAGAGATGTGTAAACAAATTTAAGTTCAGTGTCAAGTAAATGATAATATGTACCATCTGTGAAAATTTCATGAAAAAATAAGAAATAGTTCTAGAGATAACAAGTGCGTTATGTGATAAAAACACATTTTGAGATAAATCACTTTGAAGTATTGCCCTTTAAATCTGTTTACATAAACATCTGACACGTTTTTATTCATAACTTCCGTAATTATGGGAATATTTTCAAGCGGATTGTCTTAAAGTACTGAGAAAATGTTAATCTTTCCTACTTTTAAAAAAAATATCGATTTTTTTGACGGTTTAACAGTCGTATGACTAATTCGGACTTTGAACGTTGTGGCGCCATTGTGAATTTAGTCTAACTAATATCTGTTAACAAAACTTTCTTAAGGGTGACTGTGACTTCTTTTTTTGCATCTAGTTATGAATAGTTTTATATCCCATACTCATGGAAAATGTTTTAAAAGTTTGATCTCCGATTTTGGCGGAACCACGGGGTTTGAATGAGTGAAATCATTTCGCCTGTAAACTTAAGTCTTATATCATTCTGAAAGTATCTTTACCCTTACCATTTCTTACACGCTGAAACTGACGCAAGTGACACGTATCACGCCCAGAACAAACATTTTAGAGTGAACTAACACATAACTACTTTGATCACTGAACATATTTGAGAACATCAGTTTTCTTTTCACACTTCAATACCGAATCCCATATCATAACCACTCGCAAGCATTTTACACCCACTTTCCTAAAACGTCATCAAACCTGCAGAGCCCCGTTTCCGAATCTATATTCTTGGAAGATTGAAAATCGCGAATCTATTACCGGAGGCTTCCTTTGATGGAAACTAAGGCAGGTTTCACGGTATACGCCCACCCCCCTGACGAACTCCGCCGGCTTCCAAACCATTAAACGTTACGTGCATATTCGATATTTTTTGGAAAACATAGCTCGCATTAATCCTTTGACTAATGAATCCAATCAGGTGGGATTTTGAAAAGCGCTGCCTGAGAACGGAACACTGGCAGCTGCGAGTAAATATATACATATATCGATATACATGCATCGATATGCATATCCCTGTTTGCGAAGTTTTGACGTTAACGAGAAGGGGTCGAGAGAGGATGTATCGAACCAGCTTCGTAAAAATTAATGAGATTTTAACGACTCGTTATAATGACTTTTGGTTTCCCGTTATGTATAGACGCTAATTATGTGCCCCTGAAAAGGAGGATCTTTTCCGACTCGAAATGGCTCGCGGACATGAGAGCCGGGGAGCTCGATTTTTTCCCCCTTATATCATATGACAGCGTTGCTAATTTTGGAGAAAAATTCGTTGCTTTGGCTATTGTGAGTGCGTCTGGAGATAGAAATTTGAAGTCTGCTGTTCATAATTTGCCTGAGAAAACATATAGCACCATGGTTGGTGCTGATAAAGTAAAACTTGTAGTTAGGGTAATAGTGAATTAAATATATATATATATATATAATTCACTTAGATATTTATTAACGCAACTTTAATTTCGTTTAAGCACATAGTTATAAGACCCTGAAAATTGATAAGCTCAGGAAAAAGCCGATTTTGCATCATTATTTAATTATGATAGCCGGGGAGCTTGATTTATTTTCCTTATATCGTGACAGCGTTGCAGTTTTGAAGAAAATTTATTGCTTTGGCTGTTGTGTAGCTCATCTGGAGATAGAAATTTCAAGTCTGCTGTTCATAATTTGCCTGGGAAAAAAATATTGAGCCATGGTTGATGCTGATAAAGTAAAACTTGTAGTTAGGGGGATAGTGAATTAAATACAGGTATATATAATTCACTTAGATATTTATTAACGAAACTTTAATTTCGTTTAAGTACATGGTTAGATGATCCTGAAAATTGAAAAGTTCAAGGAAAAGCAGATTCTGTGCCATTTTTCAATTGTTGAACAATTTGAAGCGGTTCATAATTTAAATTATGGTCGCAACAAACTAAGTGACGGATAAATGATCAAAAATTCTAAGGGGTTGCAATGATTGGATGCAAATACCATAAAATTCTACTGTACATTTGTTTGGAATGGAATTCGGAAACTGACAGCTTTGAATATCATTGGGCTAGTTCAGTTTATGAGCCAAAAGTTCAACTGCAAGTCCTGTCGAAAGGTCGCGACAGCTTCCGACCGACAGCTGCTGGAAATGATGGTTGACTCTGGGGAGGCATATGGACAATATTCAGAAAAGAAAAAATATCATCATTGGAAATAAAATTGGTTCAGGCCAAAAACTTGTGTACTTTGCCACAAAAAGACGAGGGAATATTTGAAGAATGAAATTCGTAAATTTTTTGTCTCTCAGATCTATCAACTGAAGTAATTCGTAGCAAACTAAAAAAGCTCTAAAATTTTAAGTTTAAATTTTTTTACATAGGAATTTAAATTTCAAGTTTATTTTATCACTACAAGGATCTTTATATAGACACATTTAAAGAAAAAAATTATTACAAAGTGTTTTATTAAAGAAAATCTGTCTCTAATCACCTTAAATTAATATTTAAAGTTGCTTTGGATTAAATAGAGCAAGAACGATAGGAGATTTTTTTGCTTGTTGGTTTTGGAGGTGTGCGGTAATTTTTTTGCTATGCTAAGGATGATTAGACAGAACCTACTGTTTAAAGCCCAGATGGCTACTAATATCCATGTCAACAGCCGCTTGAACCCACTGAATGTGGTACTGAATGCCAGCATCCTAGATATTCGGCCATCGTCCAAAGAAGACCCTCCCCGTAAGCTCTTTATCACTCGCTCAATATTTTATCTTTGAACCCATTTTAAAAGCAACATCTGCAACTTGATAACTAACGGTTGGCACATGCCAGAATGACGAAATTCATCATTTCCCTACTGCATGGTTCCTTTAAATGTGCCATCACCAATAGCCGCACTTTCCTTCATCAGATGGGGAATTTTCCGGTTTAAAGTTAGCGTGGGCTGGATAACAGTGGTTTTGAAATCATTCTTCATGTCACCGAGCATATTTTGC
This sequence comes from Dolomedes plantarius, assembly GCA_907164885.2. Classification (NCBI taxonomy): domain Eukaryota; kingdom Metazoa; phylum Arthropoda; class Arachnida; order Araneae; family Dolomedidae; genus Dolomedes; species Dolomedes plantarius. The sequence goes on from OU015495.1 coordinate 147,745,696, forward strand.
AATTGCGATGATGAGTAAACAGCGTTCATATAAGGAACTACAGCGACAGTGATGTTTACTACGCAGCGAGTTTCCAATTAGGGGAGAAAAAACTTTGCTTGCAAATGAAATCAATTGATTTCACAGCTAGATCTCCCATGTTTTAATCACCACTTAACGATGAGATGAATATGAACATTTTTATTATACGTGTCGGTGTGCATAAAATGCTTTGATAACTGGGACACCTATGGGGAAAGCTACAGTCTACAAAACAAAATTAACTGAAAATAACTGAAAATTAATTTAATTCTGCTTAAAGATGGCTAAAAGTATTTAGAAAATGCATTGTCATCGTGTTCTGAGCTATTATAAAAGTTTCAAATGTTTATCTAGTCGGGAAGTTAGTTATAAATCGATTGCAAGATTTGTACTTGACAAACACACAAACACACAAACAAGAAAGCAAGTTAATAAAAACATGGTAAAAATACAGGAAACAATACTGAATAGAAAAGAAAGTATTAAGAAAGCCCATTTATGCAATAATTCTCAAAACTTTAAATAATCATCTTCTGAAACATTCCCTCTGTTACCATTTTCTAAATCTAAAGATAGCAATTAAAAATCTCGAAATGACATTTGGACGGTACAGGTATATTAAAAGCTCCAGGCAACGCTTAGAAAGACCTGATTAATATCAATCGATTCATTTTGAAAGAGGGCGATACGTGCTCTTTTATGAAGAAAATGAATGCAAACAAAGCTGCAGAGTGTGATAGCTTGGAGTTAAAATGTATAGCTTTCATTGAACATTAGGAGCGCAAAGAGAGAGCCGTCAAATAAACTCTCCGAGGGATTTAAATTTAAAAAAATCTGTGTGCATTAAAGATAATAACGTTTGCCCTTTTCAATTACTTTCCATTTTTAAGAATATAAATGCGTGACTCAGGTAATGCAATTAAAAAAAAATAATGGTGTTTACTAAGAATATTCAAGATTCTTTTTACATATCATGATAAACAATATCAATGCTCTAAATTTAGATTAAGTTTTTTTTATTAAGATTTATCTGGTGGTTACAAAATACTAATTAAAGAAATTATGAAAGGATGTAATTAAATTTAAAATTTAACTCTGCAGTGTTGCAATAAAATGTGGACTATTGAAGCAAAATGTTTGTGGTTAAAAAAGACATGTTGAGGAGGCTTAAGGCTGCTATGTACTAAGAAAAAAATTGCATTTCCCTTTTCCTCTTCTTGCAGACTCTTGTGGTGGGAGGAGTCCAGTTGACAGTTCGAGAATTCCACCCTCCTTAGGATTGACATTTTGAGGGACTGTAATGGCTCTCTCTCTATAGGGGGGTTAAGCGCTGTCCCCAAATTTTTTATTTAAAATATATTTTTGTCCACTATTTACAGGTACATAAATTCTGATAATCAAATAAAATTGGTATTGTCAGATAGCCTGAACTTTTCTGCAAAGCGCTACAGGATTCATTTTATAAATTTCGTCCACCGAAGAAATTTAGACCACCGAGCGTTTAAAACATGCTATACCAGATTTTCCCCCGAATAATTTAAATTTAAAAATATTAACTGCATTTTTTTTAAAAATGAAAAATGTACACAAATGTAAAATTTCTTTCTCTATGACGGAGTACAATTTAAAAAAAAAATCTTTGAATCCAAGTCGGCAATCCGTAGACAAATTTTCTCCATAGGTTAACATTGAGGTGAGCGAATCAAAGGGAGTTAGTACATAGCAGCCTTAAATCAAATTTGCTACAAGAATATTACATGCAAAATTATACAAATGGCTTAAAAACAGAAAATAAATAGAAAATAACCATCATGAATACTGATTAGGGAATTACTTATTTCTTCTTCAGCGATCCCTTAATTCAGCTGTTTGTTTGAATGCAGCTTTATTAAACTTACACAAAAGTTCTTATCTGATACAGAAAAGACAACAATGAAAGGTGTGACTAAGCTTATACAAGATGTATTCACATAGTTAAGATCAAAACGATGACTCTACTCATTGTGTTTTTACAGAAGCTATTGATGAAGTTTTGTTTTTCTAAAAAACTTCTCTGATAAAAGGAATAGATTTATAATTTTTTTCAGTGTAAAATTTTATAGCATGGGTGAATGATCCCATTCTAAATGAAGTGTAGAGACTTTTTGTAAAAAGAAAATTTTGTAAAATAATTTATGTTTTTCGCTTATTTGATACTTAAGTATCAAATTAGCACATTTTCAAATGCATGAAAAAATGAAATAAATCTTTTTTAATGACAAAAAGGAGTTGATTTTAATATTTAAATACTGTTCTCCTGCTTAAATTAACATTGCAAGATACATTTTTTTTGGCTTTTGTTTTATGCCTTACAAATTGCTCTCGGGAACAATATGTTATAAGACTAAAAAAGCCTTTTTATACAGAATTTAAAAAGATTAGAGTTCCACAGAGGAACCGTCAAACTTTTAATAAACCAAATCTCTGCAGCAATTTCCAGAAACGAGAATTATTGTAATACTGAATGCTTTTCCCATTGTAACTGGGATTAAACGAAAAATGATCTAAGCAATACAACCTGACGTGATTAAATATCTGTGTTTCTAAGCGCATTCTTTAATACGTAGCGTACGATGCATATTACATGAATACGAAAAATATTTTTCACAAACTGATGATGTTAAACTTCCGAAAGTAACGATACCAGAATATCTGAGTATAAAAATATCAAATACTATAAACGCATTTAGCCTAATTCTGCCAATTGATCAATAAATTCTAACTCACAAAAATTTCATGTTTCTGTTAATTTGGTTAAAAAAATCGGAGTATTGGACCGCAAAATTTGATGAAGAATTGATTAAGAAAAATAAAAACTGCATTCCATCAACCTTTTTTTTGTTTGTTTTGGAAGCCATAAGTATTAAGGGATAATTTATACACACCTTCGAGTGGGGAGGGAAGGGTTACATATTGTTCATGAGTTTAGTTTTGTTGTGTAATTGTTCTAGATCAGGGATTCCCAACTGGGTCCAGGTGGACCCCTTGGGGGTCGATGGAAGTTTAAAACGGGTCTGTAATATTCCAGGGGTCTATTGGGGGTCAATGATAAATTTTTCTGTTTTAAAATTTAATTTAATATTTTAGGAATGTAATTATTAGATAATAATATCCGTTTTATATGTATAAATACAGATTTGCATAGGGTGGAGTGATACACCCATCTAAAGTCGAATGTCATGACGCCTTTGTATATGTGTCGAATAAAATTATATTATAATTGCATATAAGCCAGTAAAGTTGTTTAGTAAAATATATATTTATATTCGTTATGTTAGTTATTGTGAATGAACGATGATAAGCAATTTCTGGCCAAACATTAAAAAAATTGTATCAATGCATCAAGCACAATCACCACATTAATTGAAATAGAACTTTTGTGCAATTACAATCTGTGTTTCTGAAATTTTGTTTATATTTGTGAAATTAAAAATGAAATTAGTACAAAAATAATAAAACATAAACCTAATGAACCACTTTTTCTTCCACTTTTTTTGTTCATATTTTTAGTCAAATTTTTATCTTTAAGTGTTTTATGTGCAATTATAAATATTATAATTATGTTGTATGTTGTATATTATAGAGAAAAATTTGAGGGGGGTCGATGAAGAAAATCATTCTTTTAAAAGGGGTCGATGTAGGAAAAAGGTTGGGAACCCCTGTTCTAGAGGAACAATTTCTGCCTTCATAGTTTACCGGGGTACTATATCCGGGGTACTATATGTACATACATATATTGCAGTTACAAAACAGACAAAAATACTCTCTTTATATTTACTGCAAAATTTCACAGAATTTACAAACTATTTGAGCTATGTTAATAGCTATTATTGGTTCAGACAATAGGAATTGATATAAAACAGTTACAATTACTATGAGGCTCTATAATATTTCACAAATGTTTTTTCAGATCTTAACAAAACGTGCCAAGATGAGCAAAAATATCCCTTTTATTCATTTTGCTGGTAAAAAACAAATACATAAAAAAGATTTAATGGGAAGTAAGGGGGGGCTGAGAAGGGAGGGAGAGCTATCGATAACTTTTAAGTTCGGCAGTGGGTGATCCCTTATTTATTTACTTTCTATGTTTTTTTTTAGAAGAGCTCGCTTGCAGTAAATTTGAAGTGGCGCTCTGAAAAACATGTCGGGAAAGAAATTTTAATGGTCTTGTTAGGATAATGGCATCGTGCCTCGCTACGATGCAGCTTTCAAAATGGCGCCCTACATTGCCGAGGTAAGTGCAGTACTCAGTTATTAACTCACATTTCTTAATGGAAAACGTGTAGCTGCAAGAGTTTTCGCCATGAAAAAACGCCGGTGATGGCATTTATTTTACAATACATAAAGAAAGAAATTGGATCAGATGAATTTCCAGGTAAATTGGTTTTAAAAGATTAGTGGAATAAACTTCCAAATAGAATTTACATAGAATGTAATAGTACCTTCTTTTATGAACACGGGATAATTTATAATGCGGTTATTTTAAGTGAAAATGGGAAAAAAAAATAAATGCTGAAATTGTCAAAAAATGTGTAGTGGTTTTCATAGGAAAGAATAATGAAACTTTTTCTGTTGGAAAAGAAGTTTTGGAAGATTCTTAGTAATAAACGGAATGCAGCAGTCACATAACATGCACATTTAGAAAAAACAAAAGATACGGAAAAAGCATTTTAATAATTTAGTGAAATGTCTGTATAAATTTTCTTTCTATTGCTTTAGGGGGATTTTAATAACATTTTAAAATTGCTTTAGGGGATAAACGACTAAATTATGGGAACTACACGGGGGATACTTTTGGACCTTCCTAACTTTAACATTATAAATAATGGCTCATTTAAGAAGTACTCAAAAGAAAACCACAGATTAAAATTGAGAGGTTATTCACACATATCAAGGTTAATGATCTTGTAATTAGATCCTACGATACGTTTCAAACTATGTTTTCAAGCCTTTCAACTGTAAGAACTTAGCGAGGAATAATTCACGTCAGGTAATTAGTGCTTTATAACGAGGTCCTAGAAGTTAATACCTACGAATTTAAACTACAGTATGTTACCATAAGTTTCGGACACTTTCACACATAACATAAAAAAATTATTTGAATGATAACATGAATTAGTTTACAGATTTGTTATTAGGTGTTAAAAATAAGGTGAATCCCTTGGCAGAGGCCCGATTATTCTGTAATAACTCTCGTTAGGACGAAACAATCTGAACGAAACAACGTACAGTGTGCTAGTAGATGGCACATCGTATCACATGGGTCTCGGAGGGGGCGTGGCTCCATTTGTCAGGTTATGTTAATTCGTAAAACACTCGTATACGGGTAGCTGAGAATGCCTTTGCAACTCACCAAACACCGCTCCATGATCAAAAAGTTGCTGTGTGGGGCGCGATGTCTCGGTTGCGCATTTTAGGTCCCATTTTTCCTTGACACCGATGTGTACCTGTACATTTGTGAAAAGTTCGTGGATCAGCTGAATGATCATGAGTTAACGGAGGTTGCTTCCAGCAAGATGAAGCAACGGGTTACACATGGGAAAAGAGCGTGGAGGAAATAGATCAACAGGGCAGCAATCGAATGGGCAGCAATCGAAAATGTTCCATCGGCAATAGAATAATTTCAAAGGGGCTTTGGCCCATCACGGTCGCCGTATCTGATACCACCAGGCATTTTCTTATAGGTAAAATTTATCGGAACAAGCCTCACACTACAAAAGAATTGAAGAAAAACACCCAACGTGAAATTGCTGCTATTCTCTTCGATATCCTTGTCAATAAGTTCAGGGACTTGGAAGCATCGAAACGTTTCTGCCAGAAAACAGAGATCACTTCTAGCATCGCTCGTAATGCGATCGATTACGCATACGTCAAGGTATGTAGCGAATGCTTTTGGTTCAGATCGCTTCATCCCAGCGAGAAGTATTGCAGAGTATTTGGGGACTCTGTTTAGTGAATCATCCAATACAGAGGATGTTCACACATTTTTTAGACGATGTATATTGTACTCACAAAACTAAATTACATAAAATTCTTGTGTTTTAAATGTTCTATTTGACATCCCTTATTCTGAACTATCTTTCGACACCGCAATTTCCAGGATAATAATGCCTTTTGAAGTGTCAGAAGAGGTATTCTATCCCATTCCTCCTGAACAGCTTTCCAGAGTCCTGTAAGGGTTTTGGGACGCAGTTTGGATGATGTAGATTTTAAAAGTCCGAAAGCACAAAAATCCATAGGTGATACATCGGGAGATTTAGTAGGGATATCAGTGAAGGGTAGGGCCTTGATACTAGTTTTTTGTTCCATTTCTTTTAGGAAATTTACAGTGGATTTTGATGTGTGACTGTTAGCTTTGTCCTGATGGAGTCTCACAGATTGATGGCACTGTGGGTAAAGCGATGGTATTTCATTCAGAAAAACTGGCGATAAAATATGTTTCTGATAGTATTTGGAGTTAATCTTGACATTTTTTTCCACTTTCTTTATTTTTGACTTGCCATTATAAGAAAAACCAGCAACAATCATGAATCCCTTAGAAAAACTTTCTTTCGATTCTTTGAACCATGTACTTAAATTTTTTTCTCTCCTTTTATGATAATAAATGGCTCTTTTTTTGTTGCAATCATTTAAATACACCCATGATTCATCTATTGTGACAATTGCTTTCCATTTTTCTTTGGATAAGTGTTTCTCATATAGAATTCTGCAGCGTGTCCTGCGTTCAGCGATATGATTTGGAAGAAGACGATGCACATTGCGTTTTTTCGCTTTCTAAGATTTAAATCAACGTTTATCATTTTATTTACAATGGACACCGAGCATTTTAATGATTTTGCAACTGTCCTTTGACTAGGGGGATTTTCTTTTAACATTAAACAACGTACCTTTACAATAGTCGAATATGTCCGTTTTTTCCTTGGATACTTGTTTGGATTTTTTGTCCCACATAATGCTCCAATTTGACGTTTTTTTCCTTTCTTGTTGACGATATTACCTATCGACGCTTTAGATATCACAAAACCATGACTCTCACATCGTTTTTGGATAGCGGAGTATGCATATTTCTCTTCGGAAAGAGCATAAATGTAGCCTTCGAACCACTGCTTTGTAAAAAACGCCATTTTGAATAAAAACAAAACTTTCAAGCCGCAGATTATAATTTTGACTTTTAAAAACAAAGTTCAATTTCAGTTTTTTCTTTTGCAGCAAATGATTTTTTATTACCGCTTACTAAAATCGTCTAAAAAATATGCGAACAGCCTCTGTATAAGCCTGATAGAATATTCTTATTATGATAGCAAAGCAGATTTTAAGCCTACATTAGAAGCTTAAATTACACGCAAGGCTGACCTTCCGGATTTCCCACGGGGGAAGATCACTTTAGTAACCTATTCTCTGTAATACTAATATCTTCTGGGACGACAAAACTTAACTTTTCCTGACATAAGAATTAACTTGAAAAAATAATTGCACCACAAGAGCAAAATACTTAAAAACAGTTATCGGATGTCTTGATTAATGAGGAATCTCACAAGTTGCACCTCGTTTACAAAAGATTCGGGTTCAGAGGTACTTGAAAAGACTTTTGCACTAATCAGGAACTGGTTCCAAGCCTCATAGTGATATCTGTCTTGGTTTAGTTTTTAGAAAAAAGAGTCCTAAAAAAATACTTCAAAAGTCCGGAACTCCAACCAATCCAGACAAATCTAAGGCGAACAAATCCTTTCCCAATCGAAAAACTCTCCTCCGAAACTTTCTTTTTCGAATGGGGCAAATACTTTGTCATGAAAATGTTCGTAGAACCTCACAGTAGTTTTGCTAGTCACTTAATTATGGGAGTATTAAATTCTCCTCCGAAAGTTTCTTTTTCTAATGGGGCAAGCAGTTTGCATTCAAAACACTCCTCCAACCTCCCAGGGATTTTGTTAGTCAATTTACTATGGGAGTACCACATTGTTTAGCCAACTCTGTTCCCCAGGACAGCACAGGAACATCCATTCCTTGACCGACGAGTCCAGACTTCGGAAGCGTGCGAGGCTATCCGCTATACGATGTGGACGGCTCATACGAAACCTTCTGTGATACACGATTCAGTGGTATGTGGGTGACGTAGTCTGGTATACACATACGGAATTCCAAAGAACCATCAATATCTTTCAAAGAAGATATTGATAGATCTCATAAATAAAATAGTCATGAATGTTAATGGTAATAACAGAAGTCCAACGGTGTAATGAAATTGGGAAATAAGTGATATTTTCCTCTTTCAACCCATGTTCCAATACTTAGCTCAATATAGTGTATGAAATTTTAAATACCGAAAAAGTAACTCATAAAATGGGAAAAAAATATTATTTTTCAGTTTTATTTTTAAGTTTTAACATAAGGAAACTTACATAAAAAATTTTAGATTTGAAAAGAAAGCTAAATTTTTTTAAATACATTTTGGATTTTATATTGATATTTGAAGTCAAGCGATTATTTCGAAATTTCTTTTTTACTTTGCAACTGTGTTTTGTCACGATTTTGAGAACCTAAATTTAAAACAAGAGGTGTGATAAGAATTTTTTATATCTATTCCAAAGAAAAGCAATCCAAAACGTGACTTTTTCAAAACATTTTTCCCCTTTTCTCGGTGTCGATTTAACCATTGGTGATATAAAATAAATGGAAAGAACTGGTTTAGCCTTTCTCTTAAATGTTGGTCTGTTTGAAGCATTTTACCGTAACTTTAAAATACTTGATAACACTTTCTAAGGTAAAACAATAAATCCAGGAGACTTAGATTATCTCGCCTCTATCAAAGCCAAAGAAAAGAGTAAAATATGTTTGCCACTCAAAAGGAAATGGAATTTACATATATTCTTAGTGAGGAAATTCTTGTAACTTACTGAAACCAACCAAATTATTACAGGAAAACAAAATACCTCACACTCAATATATATATATATATATATATATATATATACTAGCGGACCCGACAGACGTTGTCCTGTTCAAACGTTGTAATTATAGCTGAAGTACCCGGCGATGCCCGGGATTTTAAGAATGTTTGTTAACTAAAATCAATTTAAAAATTAACACAGTATATGTAACATAGAAAAGATTTAGCCTTTATCATTGGAGCAAAAAACCCTGAAAAGTAAAACATAAAATTTATAAATTTATAATAAACCTACAAAAATCCATTAATAAACTAAACGCAGTATAAATAACATAGAAAAAAAGCATACGAAATGTTATACATATTAATAATATGAAAACCCAATTAAAAATGTATAAATGTATAATAAACTCCTCAGATTTCAGCTATATTCGGTATTTCATCATAAAAAAGCTGAAAAAAATAAAAATAAATAAAAATAACAATTTTAAAAAATTAAAAAAAAAATAATTAAAGAAAATAAAATAATAATTAAAAAAATAATAAAATAAAAGCTGAAATAAAAAAGCCTTAAAATAAAAGCTGAAATAACAGGTCTAGCAAATTTTACACAACTCTGGATTCGAACCCGGGTCGATAGCATGGTACTTTCCAAATTGGCGACCTTCCGAACGCGCCACGATGACGCGGTGTTTTATTGGGTAAAGTGAATCATATTCGCTATTGGAAAGTTGTGGGCTGGTGATTATACATGTCAGAGGAGTTTTTAGTCAGAAATAAGTTAGCAGGATAGAAGCTTAGTCTTTAGCTCTTCAATAGACACAAAGATATAGGCTAGGAGGATTTCAGTAGCGATTAAAAAAGATCTCGTGTCACTTAACGTGGTTGATTCGAATTTTCCATCGCGTGTCGAGAGTATCAATATGCCGTTGGATCTGATCCATTTTAGAGTATAAAATCTGACTTGAAAGATTATTATTTTCATTTATTATTCTGGTTTAATATATGACTTGAAACTTTTTGATTTTATTTATTTTTATTTTTTCGCTCGCTGTTTGCTAACTAAACCTAACGTGGTCGCCATTATCTAGAGGGGTGATTTCACAAACTGTAACAGCTTCCATTTACCGGACGCACCTCCTTATAAATTGTTGGTTTTTTATTAATTAATTAAAAATATAAAAACATATTCTATCGGATCAAATTGTGAATCTAAACCATTCTCGAATCAACTAAATTGCGCACACAAAATTTCATAAAAATCAGTCCAGTCGTTTAGGAGGAGTTCAGTTACATACACACGGACAGAAGAAATATATATATAAGATATATATATATGTGTATGTATGTATATATATATATATATGTGTGTATATATATATATGTATATATATATGTATATATATATATATATGTATATGTATATATATATATATATATATATATATATATATATATATATATATATATATATATATATATATATATATATATATATATATATATATATATATATATATATATATATAATTTCCAGCAGTAGCACTTGATAAAAATCATTTGGCAATATGAGAACACACTGCATAAAAATCATAGTATATAAAAGCGAACGCAGATACAAAGACATACCAAATACATATACAAACATTTTGTAATAATCAAAGAAAATCAAAATATGATAAAATGTTTTACAGTTCGTAAGGATTAATCTCCCTTTAGAGCCAAAAGATGCTCTCTGGTCTGCCAGTAATTATTATAAATATTACTGGTATTTATTATAAATATTTTGAGTCTCTTATTTATTATAAATATTTTAAGTCTTGGTATATATGCGAAATAATATCTTGAATTGCAGCCATAGAATCCGAGAGAATCACTGCTTTTTAAAAATCTTCTATCCAAGATACATTAATTGTTGCGTAAGCAATCTGATGGTCTCTTATTAACCCTAAAAAGGAGTTGCCCTTGGGTTCAGAGCTACATAATACCCAGAAAAGTCGAAAATACCATGGCACCTTTGTTTTAAAACCGTGCAAGTTGTGGTCCATCCAAGTACATATGCAACCAATCTGGACTGGCATTTATAATCGGTATGAATTCTAGAGAAATTGCCTTCGAGATAATACCACTTGTATTTTCCTTCTGCATCTTTTGTACAAAGTCAAATCCACCTTCTGCATAAGAAATCAGTGGATTAAGAGGGGTGGCCATAACATCAAGATTGTCCAGGATGCCAAATCCTAATTTCTATTATAAGCATAACGTGATCTGCTGTGCTATTTCTTCTGTATATTTGTTTTTAGTGAGGAGTGGCATAGAATGAAATGAGGCCATTTTTACTGCATCAGTAATCATTCTTAAAATATCATTTTAACAAATTTCGAACTGTTCTTTAACTTCCTTGGTACAGGTTATCAGAACAGTATGTTAAAATGGGTTATATAAACATATTATACTTTAGATTGAGAGTATCTTTGCCACAGCTCCACAGCCAATCTTTTCAAAATCGCTGAACTTCTCACTTTTCCCGTCACCTCTTCCACATGTTAACTCCATGTCAATTTCCTACCAAATGTAACTCCTATACATTTAGTATGTAGTTACTGAACAATAAGCCCTTATATTCCCCCATCCGTTTGTTTTGACTAAGCGAAAAGGTCTGGTAGTTTATTTTCTCTGAGTTGACCTCCATTTCATTTTCACCACATCAATCAAAAATAAGTTCAAGCGCCTTTTTATTTCATACAACATTATATTGTATATTTATGTGGCTTTGATGCCAGTATAATTAAATCATCTGCGTGAAGTGCGTGTATAATACCTTCTATTCTCTCTAAACTTCGAAGTAAGTCATTAATAAAACAGTTAACCAATGTAGTGCTAATCAAAACCCCTCGTCATTGTAAAAAACCCTCGTTATTGTCCTACAGACGAATGCTTAAATTCTGAGGTGAGATTTGCATATTGTACTGAGCAATAGCATTGTTTAAAAATTTCTTACATGAACTATTTATGAGAATAGAAAACAATGGAAATAATTTTTAAGCACTTCACATGTTTAAATGTGTTTAAGAAAACAGAAAAAAATATACGTATGGTGTTAATGAAGAGCATTATAGAATTCTTCCTAAACCATGTTCTTTGTTAATCTTTATAAGGTTTTTATAATCTTTATATATATATAATATATATATATATATCTATCTATATATATATATATATATATATATATATATATATATATATATATAATATATATATACATATTAAAAGTAGAAATATGAGTTTTTGTAAATACACACACATCATACAAATTAATGCAATTCTGTTACAAAGCGTATAGAATAACATAAAGCGATAGGAAATACCTGATAACGAAATACCTAATAAAGAAATACCTGATAACGTTTAGCATGCTTGGTAAAACTACGTACATTTATTAGGATTCTTTACGTCATAATAGTTATGAATTGACATAATTTTCTTCCTGATTCCTGTTCGTTTCATCAGGGTAATCAATATCTAATTTCAGGTGTATCTCTTTTGTAACCGAGGAAAAATTGGGACACATCAATAGAGATATATTTACTAAAGCATCCATCCAAATGAAAAGCTATTAATAATAATCTTATTTGTTGCGTAATTTTATATTATGAATTGGGTAGTTCAACGTATCTTAGAATTAGTGCTAATATTGTTATGGATTTAGTAATTTTATTTGACTGGAATATGTGACTTACCAATATTAATATATATTAATATTACTACTTTGCTTTCTTTTTTTTCTCTTATAATGAAAAACAGTTCATTAACTTATCAGTAGGGATACGTAATTTCCGTATTTACGAAATAGATGTGTATAAATGCAAAATTTGCCGATATGAGCGAAAAAATTGGAAAATTATTTTTTTACTAATTTTCGGTGAAAACTCCGTGATAAACGGCTTTTTAAGCGATATGAGGTAATAAAAGTAATGATTTTTTAACATAATTGCTTATCTAAGACCATCAACGATCTTTAACTAAGAAATATCTTTCTCGAAATTTGCTTATTACTTATTGCTAAAGACTCAAGGAAGAGAATGTGGAGACTAATACAATATTAGATTTTAACTAAGAATTTTGATACTTACCTAGCCAAGTAAAATTGTGACTTTTTTATGAAATGCGATTTTTTTTAATATATATATATATATATATATATATATATATATATATATATATATATATATATATATATATATATATATATGAGAATAAATGGGAAATTTCGGTATTTTTTATGCGAAATTTACGTACCCCAACTTATGAGTCATGATTTCCTTCCTCTTTTTCCGCGAAGCAGTACAAATTAATACATAAAAAATAATTTGGTTTGCAATGAACTCCGGGAATAAATTTTACAACTTGTCCATTATATCCATATGTAAACGTAAAGACATTAAATTTGATACCTTGAATGTATTGTAGTAGTAGTTTAAATATTATTTAATTTTACTACTAAGGCTTTATGCTTTTTTCGTAACAGAAACTTTATTCCTGTACAATTTTTTTCTATAAATTTTACAAAGAACAGAAAAACACAAAATGCATTTCTTCTCTTCAACCCTCTTGCGAAATCTGAAAAACTATCCAGTACGTGACTTTGCACAGAAAATTTTCACTCGATTTTAGTCTTGAAAGACGAAAGAAAGAAAAACCGAAACTGAGTTTTTTCTTTACTTCTATTTATTCTTGCTTTTTAAGCTACGACATTTTTCATTATTATTCCATCCGCAAATTAATTTTTCCTATCCTGTAGGTATAGTAAAGATGTTGGGTTGCATGATAGAAAATAACATCCCTTTTAAGTATTTCAGAGACACTTTGGAATAATGAATAAATGTTTTGATCATAAATATTTCACTTCTTTTGTATGACATTTTTTAATTTCTATAATATTCTTATTGTCTGATATAATAGAACCCTTTACAACATGATTTACATTAATATTTTCTATAGTTACAAATACTCAAAATGTATACGTAAGTGCAGAAACGTGCCTTACGTATACATGTTTAATAAATTCATACTCAATACACCATTGGGCCACATATTGCTTTTAATACTGCAGAGATTCTCTTTGGCCTGGACTCTATGATGCAAATAGGTACGTTGAGGAATCTGAAACCATATTCGATGAACTGCACTTTTCAGTTCTCTAACATCTGACGGTTCTGGTTCCAGCTGCATGATGCCACTTTCGACCTCATTCCACAAATTTTCAATTGGATTGAGATCTAGTGATTGTGGAGGTCAATTGAAGAAAGTGATGTCATCTTCATACTGTTCAAACCCTCTGGGACAATATGAGCTTTAAGACATGGAGCATTGTTTTGCTGGAAGTTGGATCCAGTTGCTTAAGCTATCATATGTTGTAACAGAACCTTAATAAATTGATACGTGCATGTGTTGAGACACGCAAGGAAACACAGAGAATTGCCCTTTATCACACATTTATTCGACAATACTAAAATATTCTTTTAAAGTGAAATTAATAATAGAATAAGGTTCCACTTCATATTATTACTTAATACACGAGGAATCAGAAGCAGAGACAAAATATTCGGTCAAAGCATTTATTTCTAGGATCTTTCGGGAGGCACTTACTACTGTTGAAAAATACAGCGATTAAGGATTTCGTCGACAGGTGCCCACATCAGGTCATATTCAACAACAACTTGTCAGATTCCAGGAACTTCCGCTAGACTCCTAGACAGCTCAATCAGCTCTCTATATCGTCAGAGTTCCAGGGAACAGCAAGCGAAATATGTCGACATTTTCTCGTTTTTTTTGAGGGGCTGTTGTCCATTTACCGGGGCCGTTTTGGCCCCTTTCCTCTCATTGGACAGTGGCCAGCCTTTCTCTTAGCAGTTCCTACCCCAATTGGTCCCTTATTTCACTGCTCATGTCACAGTCTACCAAGTACCTCTCCACCATAATTTTCGTTTGGGATATCACTTTGACCATTATCTGAAAGTTTTATTGTGGGCCATAAAATAACTTCACCATCTGTCTTGGAATATTTATAGTATTTTGATCACTATCAATGGCCAAACAGACAGCTTTTCTTTTCGCCATCTAAGTGTTCCTCAAGTATTTATTTATTTTTTGCCTCTTGAGTTGTTATAAGAGTTTTATTATTGGCAGTCTCTCGACCACACACCACGGTGAACTATAACATTTAGCGCTTCTACAGCCATCAACATAACTAGATAGACTTGGCCTTTGGCAATATTTTTGACATTAGGATGTCGTTCAACAGATGAATTTAAGTGTCCAAAAAATACCGGGAATACATCCATCAAACTATAACATTACCTTCATCAGCTTGAAGTGTTGTGGCAAAGAACTTAAGGTCCATGCTTTCGTTTTGTGTTCTCTATATTCGCAATCCGCTATCTGGATAGTATGATTGATGGACATCCTATTTTATACTCTCCCCCGAAAAACGTGACGTCCTAGCTGATTTACGTAAATTTGTCAGGTGGTCATATTAAAGTGTCCACTCAGTGTACAACCCCCTCCGCCCCATATACCTAACTACATATCTATATAATTCATTAGACGCATTGTGAACTATTGTGTGTGTGTGGTATCAAAAATGAGATTCCCTTACATTGCTTAGTAGCTTAACCGCCAGACCACGGGTTACGGCAGAAGAATATCCAAGGTTTAAGGTCATATTCAGGCTGAAAAATCCTCATACCGCATTATAATTATGTACAAATTTTGATAAAAGCAAGGGTTCACGTAACAGACATAATAGAACTGACTTTCATTAATACGGTAAATATTAAAAACGCACATGCAGTTTAAGATATTTTAAAATACTTAAAAGTAATAATTCCAGCATAAGTGTAATATATAAATTATTTTGGATAGCAATTTTTCTGGAATCAGTTCATTCCTCATGCTTGTCTCAAGGTTTTTAACCATGTAATATAAGACAATTAAGATATCGTGAAACACTTTAAATTATGACATTTTTATTTTAAAAGAGCATCTATAATTTTCAATCTCCAATTATAGCACGAAAAAAGTGCATATCCTGGCAAAAAGTTTAACAAATTCCCATTTATTTCATAAAAAATTGCAATTCTTAACTTAAGGTATTTGGCCCTTTTCCCTTCATAGGAAGAAATGAAGAATGAAAACATTTCATTTTTAACGTACAACAGAGGAAATTATTGTCGGAATTTTGATCATTATATTATATTCATCATACACTTTAATATTAATCATATTCAAGTAAAAAAGTTATGCATTAATATTATCTCACACTATGTGGCAAAATGTCTTGAAACTGCCAAAAAAACATTATAGGGGAAAAATTTTATCATGTCCTACCTATTTACTCTGCAAATCTGGGCATAAATTTTTAAAACAGAGAGTAAATAAATGTTTTTCCCTTCACCATCAATTTATCAAGCGTTGAATGTGGATCCTTGGTACTAAGCCACAAAAATCTATAAAAATATTCACATAGAGTATCAATCAACAAATGACTTTTCAAAGATGTTTCGAAACTTTGGAGATCATTTATCCGAATTTAAAAATTTTTTTTTTTGTTTGTTCTTCAGACCGCACATTCCTGCGGTGTTCGTTCTCTAGCATCAATATATTTATGAAGGAAAAAATAGTTTTACAGGTGGCGAAAAATTTAGCTTGGTTTTTCGCCGTAAGTAGCAGATAATAGTGAAATCGCCATAAAATTCAAGCATAAGTAAATTGAGCAATGTGTTCTAGCATTGTTCATGTTTTAATATTTCAAAATATTACATATATAATTTTATGAGCCTTATATTTCTGAGAATCGCGAAGGAAGTTCATTGTTTGATAGCGTAAACAATGTTGATAATGAACGTTTGATAATGAAAACATTTAATTTTTTAACGTAAAACAGAGGAAATTATTCTCAGCTTGAAAATTTTGATCGTTATATTATATTCATCATACACTTTAATATTAATCTTGGGGTAATCGTAAATCGTATGGTAATCGTAACGTAACTGTTTGGAAAGTAAAACAGCCTCGGGATCGACTCCAGAGTCAGCGTAGTTTTTTTTACAGGCATAAAAAAGGGTATATTACAAAAATTAACAGCTTTTGAGTTCTTATTGTCATCAATAGTAATTAAATAAAAGCGTTGCAATGTAAAAGGTTAAGGGAACAAGGGACCTTCAATCTCGTTCTTCTTTAATTTTCAATATTTTACACTATATACCCCATGAGTAAAATTAATATTCTTTTCTACTACACTGAAGATTCTTAGGATTTACAAATAAGTATTTTGTGGAGGAATTTGACCTGTTTATCAAAAAAGTTCTTCAAAAATGCTAGTATTTTTCAAAAGGCTCCCTGCGTATTAATTTTCTTCTGATATCTTCCGAATTTCTCAGAATTGTTAATGGAAGAGTTTGTCACAAAACTGTGCATAATTCTTTAAAATCACACATATTTTTCAAATTTATAGAACATAAAATAAAGTTAAAAACTTAAAAAAATAAAAGGCAGAATTGAAAAGAATTATTTAAGACTTTAGATTCCTATAAAAAAAATTAAATGAACATTTATATTTATATACATATGATAAACGTATAATAAAAAGTTTAAAGACTTTAATTAATATAGAATGCGCATAGAGCATTTTGAAAAACGTTAGAATTTTTGAAAAAAAATTGAATCATTTTTCTGCAAAATATTTATTATTTTGAATTCTAAAGGTTTTCAATGTAGTAAAAAAGAAAATTAATTATTCTCACTTTATATATAGAGTTAAAAATTGAAAATTAAAAAAATCAAGTTTGAAGGTCCCTTGTCCCCTTAAGAGTTAAAATTTAATTTAAAACAGGTAATTTTAGTTAGAACATATTTAAGCTGTAGTGTTTACTAAGTATGCTTAGTCATGATTTCCTATAACAGATTACACTAAAGGCATTCTAGCTATGTTTACAATCCTTTAAAATTTCAGTTTTTATTTGATTCAGAAATCGTAAATTTTATGCTAAAGCGAACACTAAATCCTTCCATGAGAAAAACTTAATCATCTTCAATAGTAAGTTTATATCAGGAAGAACATTTTGAAAAATAAATATAGTTATGAATAAGTAATAAAATGTTTTAAATATGAAATTTAAGGGATAATTTTAATCTTTTGAAGCATCAACATATAAATGGCTAAAATATACATTTTCATATTCATATATGCATTTCAATATAATCTGAACTTTCTTGCGAATCCGGGTGTTATTAATTTTTATCAATGTACAGGAAGTCTTTGAAAGTATCATATTTCGAGAAACTCAATAATTCTATAGGTATAGTTCGTTCCCCTAGCAACTCATTCAAATAAACGCCTTTCCGTTCATATAAAGTGCGGAACCATTCTGCATTAAACTCCCATTACTCAAGAAATTTTCAATTTTTCGTAAGATTCTTGACGCAAATTTATGCAGTCCGACTGCTAGATTAATATTTCTAGCTTCTGCGAGATATTGATGATTCAATATCCTTTAGCTCTCAAAAATATTGCTAAAGAAATATTTTTAAAGGTTTAAGAGGTTCCTTGATGAAAGGATATTAAAGATTATATATATATATATATATATATATATATATATATATATATATATATATATATATATATATATATATATATATATATATTTATTTATATATTTATATTATTACCCTGAGAAGCGATGAAGAGCAAAATTGTTCATCTAGAACAATCACATAACAAATTTAAATTCATGAACAATATGTCCTTCATCATCACCCCACCACCACCACCACCCTTGAAGGTGTGTATAAGTAATCCCTTAATACTCGTGACTTAAAAAAAAGAAAAAAAGGCTAATGGAATTCAGTTTTCATTTTTTTAACCAATTCTTCTTCAAATTTTGCGGATCAATGCTCCGAATTTTTTAACCAAATTAACAGAAACATGAAATTTTTCTTG
Organism: Dolomedes plantarius; assembly: GCA_907164885.2. Taxonomy (NCBI): domain Eukaryota; kingdom Metazoa; phylum Arthropoda; class Arachnida; order Araneae; family Dolomedidae; genus Dolomedes; species Dolomedes plantarius. The sequence continues at coordinate 147,764,646 of OU015495.1, forward strand.
TGAGCTTGAATATATAGTCATTCCCTGTTATTTTGAGCTAGAAAAAAATATTTTAATAATAAATTTATTGGCTATTTACAATATGTATGTATATAGAATAGCTCATATTGTAAGATATGGCTATGTATGAAAAATTTCATGATGGAAATTTAACTGCAGTATACTTAATACCTTATAGTACACGACAAACATTTTACTTTACCCAAACCAGAAAGTGGAACTTCTTTATATATATATATATATATATATATATATATATATATATATATATATATATATATATATATATATATATATATATATATATACATATACATATATATGTATGTATGTATCTATACACACACATACATACATACATACAATATGATGTAATATGATATATACTTATATATAATATGATGTAATATATAAAGCACGCAACATATTTTAAAGAGCGGTAAAGATGCTAGACATTAATAGAAATATTTAGAGAAATTCTTATATTGTTTATATTTAGAGCTTTATCTGCAGCTCAGAGTACGAAAATTGTTTCAGCATTATGTTACATTCCTTCCATCTAACTTTTCCTCTGTTTTACAGAAACCACGCCCGATAAATCCTGGGAGAGACAGAGATAAACACAGCCCCCTGTTTTCTCCCCCCTCTCCCCTCCGAAACGTTAGCTGTGTATCATCTACTCTTGAACCCGGCTCACAACGATTGTAAAGCTCAGGGGAGATGTAAGTCTGCGACGCTGCTCTTACGACACAATGGCTCTTCGAGAGAGAGGCGAGCTAGTTGATCCTCCTCTGAAATATTCATGGTCAGATGGGACAAGATTCTCTCGAAGTTTCTTAATCCGCTCTTCTTAGGGCATTGTGGGGCATATAAATCAGAGAAGAGCTGCTGAAGTTATGATAGCAAATTATCTGAGACTTAGGTACTTTCTGGAACTGCTACAATATTCTGTCGTCTGAACTGTATCTCTCTGTTGAAAATTTAGTTACAACTGGGAGTGTTTTATACTATGGCAGTAATTTTTTTGTTATCGAATTAAGTTAACGAAATTACATTAACCTTTCAGTGGGCGTGCCCGTGTATAAAGTGCAACATTTTCGTAATTTTGAATGGTTTGTTTTTACAAGTAAGGTTTGAATGTTCTAAGCAGTTTCTATGTATAGCTACACCATTTTTAATGCAGGTCTGATTTTCTGACCACCCTTATATTCCTTTCCATTCATTGTTAGTCGTGATTTAACCGTGGTAAACCAACGATTATACTGGATTGCAATACGACAAAATTATGAGTTGATGTAGTAGAACAAATGCGCAGCTATTACACGGTATCCCACATATCGAAGGTGGACAATCTCATTGTTTTTTAGGATTTTGGACAAAATAGGAATCGATTCGCAAGTTGTCCTTAGATGCATTAAACCACACAGTTTTGAAATAAGGCCATTGTATCTGCATTCTTTGGCCTTTAATTAGAAATAAATCTCAATGTTATCAACATTTTATATCTTGTCATAAAGCGCAGAATTATTATTTTCAATTTGAAAAAAAAATGTTTCTTACAAAAGGAATAATCAAGGTTGAAAGAGACGTTGCACTTTATGCAGCGCCCGCTGAAGGATGAAAGGAGGCGTTCTATTGCGCTAAAAGGGAAAAAATGTGGAGGCATTAAAAATGAGAATAAATGTTCAATTAAAACTTTATGTTATTCCTATCAACTTGAATTTAAGGATTGAAGGAATGGATCTGCCTTTATTGAGTACTTATATTTTCAAACCCTCTTAAGCTGGCCATTCATCTATTAGTTCTTAAGAATTGCATAGGACCTTTTCGTAATAAGAATATAATTATCAAGTATGATCACTTAGTTTGGGCTTCAGGGTGAACAACAGTGAAAAATAAACTTAGACTTGAGAGCATTGTAATTTACGCAAATAAAATCATGTTCTGCTTAAATATTATTCAGTTACATTTATTACACGACGGTTTGTAATGCTCTATTAACTGATAGAATTGAGTCCCAATTAAATATTAATTAAGTCTTAATTAAATTTGATGTAAATATGAGAGTTATTTAGCAGTTCCAATTGTGATAAGGACCATCTAAATTGGTCTGCACTTTAAATTGACCCTACGGCACAAATTTTGTGTTGAACTGCATGCTTACACATCATTCAATAATCAACTTCACCGTAATATCTGCTCCGCTAGTGGCCGAGTGCCTGGAATGGTGCCACATCCCATCTTTAACTGTAAATGTTCGCCTTCTTTAGATATATCACATCAACATCAAAACTGTTGAATGAGGCAATGATCTAACAGCATATATTTGTGCCAGCATGTCATATGTTATCCAGTCCTTTGTTTTAAACATCGGCCATTATCCTCTGATGTGACAGTGATGTTTGCTATAAAGGATTTTAAATTTGCGTGCACGCTCACACGTGAACACTAAAATGACGGAAATACTCCAGGCTACATGCTGTAATCGTACGCATATGTTATAAACTAGCCTCAGCTAAAGGTTACAAGGTGCAGTTGAAGGTTGGACTTGAAAAAATTAAACGCTATTTTATGAAATTTCTACAACGAACTTTTGTTTGAATTTTTAAGGACAGGAAGAGACTGGCAATTTCCCTTCAATCCCATATCAAGGGCTGCGAAAGTTTTTGATTATGTATACACATATCAAAGTTTAATTTAATTTGCAAATAAAATGTCTCGCTCTTGTATGAGAAAGAGAAAAAAGTTGAATTTCATGAATATCTTGTGTGATTATATTTCAAGCAATGAAGTCGTTTTTACCATTTTACAGTTACTTCATCAGTTTAGTTAATAAAAGCGATATATAAATCAGCAAAATATTTTGTATTGAAAATAAATCTTGTAATATTAAATAAGAAATTTGCTTACAGTTTCTTTAAAAATCAATACAATTTTTTCACAAAAGAAAATTATTTTTGCGGAAACTTAACCATTAGAAAATTTTTTTCTCACCCTTTTATCAGTTGCATATACAAGTATGAACGCTTACATTTTGAAACTTTTATAATTAATAAGGAGAAATAAAGGAAGATAGTGCCCCTGTCAGCTTGTTACAGATTTATGGGTGCTTTAAAGTATGAAATCTGCCAGTTTGAAGAGACAACAAAAGTCCTCTAGATTGTCCTTAATTTTTTGCTGCTTCAGAAATAGGTGATCGCAAAGCAATACTTACTGATTTAAAAAAATCCCTGTTTAAGCCCTTAACTGCAGAATTTTTTTATTGAAATGTTTTCATTAGTATTTGACATCAAAGAAAATTCTAGGTTCACCTTCATCAGTTTGTATGATCGTAAGTCTCAATAAAAGGTATGTTAACGTTGCTCCTTAAAAGATTACTATCTCATTAAAGCAATGAAAATTTATTGAAAAAGCATTTGAATAAACTGAGCTGAATGAAAGAAACTGGTAAATACATACAATTACTATTTCCACAAAAATTTTTGAAAGACTGACAATAAACTTTTTTATTGATGAAAACAAATGTGAAAGATAGAAATGTCGCTTTCCCACTAAATGCTATACTACACCTCTAGCATGTTACCATCAACTTAAGGCTCTAGAATTACGTCTTTAGCTGTTCAAGTAACAGTCACGAACATTTTACGACCCTGCTATGAGCTCTTTTACGTGCCAAAGCTTAGAGAAGCACCTGATAACGTTTTTCTTCAATGAACGAAATTGCTAATTTGCAGAAATATTAACGACTATTTCGGTTGTTTTGCAGTTTTGATTTCATATGGTGATTTGAATATTTTCTCCATACCCCAAAGTGTTTTTAGCCTTTGTCTGTTATAGAATATAATTTTTAGATGGGGCGGAAATGATAGTCATGTATTAGATGACAAATCAATTCACTCGAGGTACCCTAGATGTAATGTGTCGGCTTTCGGTACTGAGGGTGCTCGGATCGATCGAATACCGCAAACGCCGTTAAGTACCGTGTCTAGGTCGGACTAGAGCACCTTAAAGGCGTAGACCGGAAACTCCCTCTATGAGGTCAGAGAGGGTGGCAGAGGGTACGATCTACCAAGATACCGCCCCTAGGGATGCTCAGTCAAAATTGAGGTGCCAGCTGGCTGAATCTGACTCCGACCGTTGTGGGGCCATTATAAAACCGGAACCGCATCCCTAGGCCCGCTAACTTATAAGGACCTGGTGTGGAAAAAACTCCGGCAAGGGAGCATTAGAAACAACAACAACAACAACAACAAAACCTTTTGATAAATACTATGCTCGACCAAAATTTTCTAACAGGTGTCTTTCTATATATTTGTTCTTACATATGAAATAATATTCACATTATAATTAGCAACAAATACATGATGACTGGATAATTTTTGTATTGGAGTCTTTTGCTAATGATTTTCCGTACCACTGCTGTGGAAAAAATCCCTGAAAATAAGACGCATGTAGTAATAAGAAAATAAAAAGTGTTCATATTATCGAAAAATACTCAGATAATTTCGATGAAGTAATACACGCGTAATATCACAATCAAGCTCTATGAAACGTCCATATAATTTTACATAATTTAAGATTTTTCAAATATCTATTTTAGTTCCCATCCTAATTTCATTTAGTAAGCCGAATAAAACGTTGCGTATAAAAATAAACAGCTCGAGAAAAAAACCATGGAAGGTATGGCATTGGAAACGAGATTTTTTTCTCGATCTGATTGAATCATTATTTGCCATTATTTGACCATTATTTGCATCTCTGAAGATCCGTTGATTGAATAAAGGTCTTGGCAGTTCGGTTCGTTACTCTGATGCTGACCGGTAAGAAATAAGATAATACATTATTTAAAAAAATATATCACTAACCAACATGGGAAATATATATATACTAGCTGAAAACCCGCACTTCACTATGGAGTACATTCAAATTATAATACAACGGTCAATGTATGCAATTAATGCCAGAAAAAATAAATAAATATATATATATATATATATATATATATATATATATATATATATATATATATTAAAAATAAATACGACGATCAATGTATACAATTGATGTAAATGAAAACAAAAAATATATTTATAAAAAAAAATCGTAAGGGATATTTTTATAGACAAAATAATGTAGAAGAAAATATTCAAATTAAATGTAATAGGACATACTAAAGAATATAGTACAGTTACTATAGTACAGTTTGAGGAACATAATATCTTTTATTGTATTTTAATATGTTTGAATAAAGTCCAATCACCTGCCGCATTAGCTAGAAATTTTTTTTTTGTATATTTAGTTGTTATGCATGTGACGATAAATTTATTTAAATTCCCAGAAAAAGAAATCACGTGATCAGCATTTAATAAATTAAATTATAAAAAGTAATCTTTAAAAATTCACGAAAAATCAGAAAATGTAAGTAAAGATTGGAAAAAGATCTCATTTTGAAGGAATTTTTATGATCTTTCTCGTGATATAAATTTTATAACCCTCAAATTATTAATTTAAATGCAAACTTTAAAAAAGTTACTAAAACAGCTTAAAAATTTAATTTAAAAAAATCTAAGAAGATTTTTTCAAAAACCTTTCTTACTGCACCCCTACACTATAAGAATTGCCATGCAAAATTTCAGTCCTTTAGGTTCAGCGATTTGGTCTGTACGTTGTATGTCAGTCAGTTACGGAACTGCTATATATATATATATATATATATAAATGTAGCAAGAAAACGCATCTTCCTAAATTACTTTACTTTAAAGCATATTCTCTTGTTAATAAAGCACGACCCCTTTTCCAAAAATTGCAAGTAAAGTAAGTATAATTTATATTAGCCCTGCAGATCATTAAGCAGGCATGTGAAGTATCTGAACTCAATAACATTCCCAGATATGAGTGTTAGAAGTTTATGAGATTCCGAATGTCAGTATAGTGTCAAAATTCTTGAAGAACCCTCAAACCACTCTGGATTTATGCCTTTTTTAACGTCAAAAACTCCACTTTGCAAGAACTTTATGGCCACTTATCCTATGCCCAGGCCATAGGTCGCAGCTCTAACAAGCGCGGGATCTATCAGTCCCCGGGGAAACTGAAGTGGACACGTGAACTCCACGAATCTAAAGTCGCCCAATTAAAAATTATGTAGTTTAGGCCCTCTGGCGACAATATCGCAAAACACCCATTTAATATTGCATGAACAAAAGACTTTTCTCTCTTCGTTTCTAACTCTTGTTGCCGTCGGACCTACCGTCCACAGTCCGGTGGTTACAACGCTTTTCTCTTAACTCTCCAATCTAAGAACTGCTGTTTTTACGTCCCGTCCTGGCATGGACGCCGGACAAGTCATGTGGCCACTGCAGCTAATACCTTCGCGATGCTTCATAATTGAATAAAGGTGTTTTCCTGGATATCGACTAAAATCTGTGTTCCTGTTCCCTGGATCAACACTCGTACCGACTGCATCTCTCCAATTTGTGCGGAGCGATTTACTGTATGATCAACACCCTCGTGCTGACTGCATCACTCCTCGTACCCTTGTGTTAAATTTTCCAAATGTGATTATTATCACATATATATATATATATATATATATATATATATATATATATAAAGGATATATAAAGGAAAGAATAATACAAGCATACTGGCATACGCAAGGAATGGTAGTCGATGAAACCTTTCTCGTTGTGAGGGAAGCAATGCTGGATGATGCGTTATCTTCAGATAAGAAAGGTTCCAGATACAGTGCTGACAACTGAAAATAACTCAATCTACGGAAAAATCTTATATATTTTACAGCAGAATGCAAAGAAGAGGAATACAAATTTTAATAAAACCAAATGTGAAACCAGTTTTATTCGGTTTTGTTCCCACACATCAAAATCGTAAAAAAACACTATAATCATGCTAAATATAGAATATTTTGCTGTTTTTAAGATGATCAGATGTTTTGATCTACATGAATGTAAAATTGTTTAACACATAATAAATCCCATATGAAAGCCATACCGAAATTCATACCTAAACTTTTCAGATAAATAAAACAAATAACTAAAAATAAATGATCCTGTACAGTGACATTTATTTTTTTGTGGTGTATCGAATATACAAACGTTTTTTTAGATAAATTTACAACTAAATAAGTATGTCCATCCTGTTATGATAAAACGAGTCTATAAGGTTTACAGGCAGTTGTGAAATTTGAATCAGACGAGGTATGAAATCTGTGTTATTTTTAGCATTTAAAATGTTGTTTACAGAAAGATGCAATTTCTAAGTTTTGTCGGAAGTACTGTATGTATCTTAGGAAACAGAAAAATATAATCATTGTAATTGCTTAGGTAGTTTAGAAATCCAAAGCTAAAAATACTTTTACATCCCTGTTTCCAGCAGAAACGCAAATGTTTGCGTGAGTGAGCTTTCATAAATGTATCATCTGTATACAAATTTATGTAAGTGGCAGAAAAAAAATATAAAATTTTCATCGTTCATCATTCTTCTGTCTCGCTCTACAATGGTGCAAGGAAATCTCGTTACAGAAATTTTCGATATTGAAGTAGAGGGAGATTTTTGCATCGGAGATGCGAAAATAAACACATTTGTGTATGCATGAAGGGCTTCATATGTGTGCGGTATTGAGTAATCACCTAGTGAAAATGCATCGAATTTTGTTAAAGATAGAAATTTTCATTTTGGTATGCATCGGAGAAATTTTCCAATACAACGATTCGAAGCATTTTCAACAGAAAAGCGATGGAAAATTATTGATTTGTTAATATTTGAGTAAAGGTCGTTATCCATCTGCACAAATTTGATTTTGTGGAATAAATTTAATTAAGTTGGCTTCACGTGAACAAATAATCTTGTCTTATTCTAAGCTCATTTAATTTTACAAATATTAAACGAGAAGTTCAACTATAAATTCTGAAAACTGAAAAGATCACAGTAAATATACCTTGCTTTTTGCTTCTTTTAGTGATTGTAGTCGCTCATTTGTATACAAATTACAGTATTCCTTTAGACTGCATAGTTTACTCCATCGTAGTATGATATTCTAAACAAACTTGACACCAAAAAATAAAGGTCCAGGTCATAATAGTACACAGCTGGATGTTAAAAACCTATCTGAGTCAAGGCACAAAACCCTCTTGACATGGAAAAACTAATGTTCCTTAGGTAACTAACTGTTACAATGCTTACTTGACGTTGTTTTTAAAAGAAGATTGCCAACAACTTAATTTCGATCGATGGTTGAATAGCTATAGTACTGGTCTTATAGTCTAGGGGTTAGAGATCTGAAACTGTTAATGGGCTTGTAGTCTTTGGGGATATACGTATTTTCAAACAGCGCCAGAGGCTTGTGCGGAGGCAGAACATTGACGCATGGGTCGAAATTTGCCTGACACATATTATTAAGTGTGTAAATATTATCGACTAAAGCAAAAATTGACGATTTATAATTATAACTTGAAGGTAAACTTGCAGGATTCTGCCCTGCATTTTTATATGAGACCACATATCGCTAAATCTGAAGGGTTTCTTTGTGAAAACTTGATTTCTTTAAGGCCTTCAACTCGCCAATGGTGACCCGCCGAAGAAAGGTACCTATCCCAACTTATTAAGAGGTAGTGTCAACCGAATTTAATCATATCGAAATAGTTCTACTAAGAGTTTCTGTTCATAAATTTCTAAACATGCGATACAGTGTAGCCAGATTACAAGTTTCATAAATTGGCAAATGCTCTTTATTAAAACTGAAGACTTTTGATAAAATTCATGACAATAATAAAGGGTCTTTAATAATGACAATGTAGACAACGAATTAACGTCAGTGGTGTAGCGTCCAAGTTCACATGCCCAGTCAATCCAAGCTTTCAATTCGAAATAACTTTTAAAACGTTTAAAAGTTGTGTGAGACTCAATTGAGGTTGTGAGACTTACGAGGGACTGTTCAGTGGCTGTTAAGTTTTATATCTTATCGTAACATTTTATGCAACTTTCTTTCTAGAGGCATGAAGAAGAAACTAAAGTATTAGAATGCAAATAAGAATGCTGACAGCATGTAACATAAGGTGCTAAATCCAGTTGCTAAAGCAGACTCTTCCATTTTTAAAACGAGATCTTACGTGCACTTTTAGTCGCTCTAAAGATTTAACTGGCACCGGAAAATAACTCAATTAATTGCAAGAATTGGATTACAGGTCAACTAAGGGCCTGTTCACATAGGAGTCCTTTGCGTTGCGTTAAGGAAAAGATGACGTTGAGACGAAAATAAACCAATCATAGACGTTCAAAATTTCATTGCTAATCGTTTGGAGGCCTATGGTTGGTTTATTTTCGTCTCAACGTCATCTTTTCCTTAACGCAACGTAACGGACTCCTATGTGAACAGGCCCTTAGAGTTGAAGGTGATCTGAGAGATTGTATTCATTCCAGAATGCGAGTTGTATTTCCAACTTTAGTTTTAACTATAATTCAGTTTCTAATTTCAAGTCTAGGTTTTAATTACTATAATTTTAATTTGATGTCATGTTTATTCGTGCTACTGAGTCTGAAGAGGAAAAATAGTTAGAATGTCAGAAACGGATTTACTTAAATGATAATTGCATGGCCGACTCTTGGTGTAATGATACAGATATACCAATGATACTTGGTGTAGTGATACATAATCTTAAAAGACCGTGGTTGACGCAACTAATTTTTTTTCAAAGGAAAGAAAATGCTATTGAGAAATGTGACGGTCTGAAGAAATAAACATGCTTTTATATTCTACTATAAAATAAAAACAAATTAAGTGGATTCAACAGAGGTATTAAATGTCGTGGTTTCGTAAACGCTTATCAGTTGAGATTCCGAAATCCCCCTGGCCTTGGAGTGTATTTGAAAATTGATAAAGAAAATTGAAAGAGATTTTTCGATGTTTATTACATATTATATATCTTTTCTCGTTTTTCCCATGCTTTGTGGGCAGAAAAAGTCAAACGAAATTATCTAATAGTTATTGCCTTTTTTCCCGTTCTAAAGTTTTTCATTCAAAAGGTTGAAACTTCTGACATCATTACAAGCCGTCAGACTAGCAAACGCAAAGAAAATAACCCTTAATTAGCTTCTAAAATATCAATTGCTGAACTTCTTTTATGTTCTCGGCCGAAGGATGCATGGCGGTGTCTAAGTTAGCTCCCGGTGTGCACTTCATGAATGCATTAACCAAATTCCACAGCCTCGAACTTATTTCACTCAAATTGTCAGGAACATAATTATACGGCAAGGAAATCAATGGGAATTACCTGGAATTTGAAATTACCGTCAAGGAAGGCTATAATGTGCAAAGTTATTTTAAGATGAAACAGGATTCAAAGGTTAAATATTTTGCCTGGAAAATCGAATTGATATAAATAGCTAACATTTTAAAAAAGTTTTCAAGTCATGATTAACTTTTTGAAAATAATGTAAAAAAAATATTGAATTGCAGTGCCTGGTATCAGATATACACAGAGAAAGGAAGTTAATTTACAATATTTCAAAATATTTTGAGCAGAATTTAACAAAATGTTAAAAAAGTATAGAAGTTAATTTTATTTTACTGCGCAGAAGCCAAGGAGAAACTAATGTTCACTAGGTAACAAATTATTTCAATGCCTACTTGACGTTGTTTTTAATAAAAGATAGCCAACAACTTAATTTCGATAGATGGGTGAATAGCTATAGTACTGGTCTTATTAAGTTAAGACAGGCTATCTAGTATTGTGTCTAATCCTTTAGGCGTCTACCTTAGGGAGTACATTATAGGGTTTTAATTAAACTTCGTATTATCTCTCTAATTAAAGTTAGGGCGCACACTGAAGAATAGAAAATACGGGGGACATTAAGAGGACCCTGTGTTCGGTTCTAATGTTCTGGGCGTCTACCCTAGGAAGTACATTATAAGGCTTTATTAAAACTCCAAATTATCTCTCTTTGTTCATACACTGAAAAATAGGAAATATGGGTAGTATAAAAACGACCTTATATCCAAATGAAAATTAATCCTTTATGATTTTAAATTAAATTTCATTGGAATAATAACTTAACTTACACAAATATTCAAATTTTCTTTGATATAAAGTACTACATAACCTTCTTTTGTTAGCGCATCATATTGTCATTCTTTAGGATCTTTTGTATTTTATTTAACTTTTCGTTTTGGCGGTAGCAAAGAAAATCCTCTAAATGGATAATCCATCGTCATGTAACTGGATGTTCATTGAAATCTTGTTCGCGAACCTAGCAAAACTTTTGAATTTTTTTAAATTGCTCTAATATTTACTATTTACATACTTACCATAATACTAGAAATAGCTCATCGGTCTCATTACAGTTCAAATGGATGGAACCTGTTCCTTGGCCATCTGACCTTAGACAGATATAAGTATTAGGATACAGTTAAAATTTAACTCCCCAATAATTATGTGAATAAGTCACACAGTTAAAATTTTTACGCATTTCCTGATATTTACACAACGTACCAGATAATTTACCCGAAAAAAGGGCTGTACATGTATTTAACAAACATCATTTCGATTATAAAAGAAACAAATACAAAAAGACAAATAAATACGAAATAAAAAAATGCAAATAGTAATTCTCAAAATAGGTGGTTTTATAATGATTAAGGACGCGTTCGCATAGCTCTCGAAACATCAGCCTTTACAATTTTCGCCAATCACAGGCGTCAACGCAATGATATCCTCCGTAACGCCGAAGTTGACTGAAGTTAAATGCTGATGGATGGCGCAAAGATCTCGTGATGTGTCAAACCAATCACAGGCCAAGTTAAGAATCGTCCGCTAATTGTGAAAAATACAGGAGCGACCGTCAGCTAATCAGATGCTCTCAACGCTGTTTATCGAATGCAGTGTGAACGGTCATTTCTCCTCGGAGCCAACGGAAGGTACTATTCGGAAGTAATGTGAAGAAATCCTAAGATTCCTTCACCTTTCTTTTATTCCAAAACAACTGCGCTCGAAAGCGAAGGGAAACTAGAAGTCCTGTTTACCAAACAGGCGTGACCACAGCCCGAGAAATCATGACAAGATTTATTACAAGAGCTTTGTTAAAAAAAAAAAAAACTTTTAACAGTCCATCTTTAACTCAAAAAAAATTTGCCCTAACTTTAAACTTTACTTGTGCTAGAAAAGGGTACATAGATGATTTTTGAAAAACCTTTTTTTTTAGCATTGGCTACTCAGGTTATGCTTGGCATTTAAAAATAGCAAACTACAGAGAAATACAAGATTTCATCATTTTATGTATGTATGTATGTAATAATTGAATTTTAAAGTTGTAAGATTCATATTCATTGAAATATATATTCTTAAATGTATCTTCGTTATACTTACTGTTTTAAAAAATTGTCATACTGGCTGCTTCAAAAATCTATCAAGATAAAAATTTGAATAAACTTTTTTCGCAATTTAAAAATAAGACTAGTTGGTACCCGTCAAAACATGACGGGTACTAACGGGCTGGATAGTAAATAAATGTATTAATACACAAATTATACCACTGGCGCACCCAGGATTTTTTCTTGGGGGGGGGGGCCGAGATGAATGGACAAAAATATTTATAATGCATGGGGGGGGGGGGCCGAGATGAACGAATAAAAATATTTATAATGCAAAATCAATATTTCTACTTCTTTGGGGGCGGGGCAGGGCCCACTGGGTGCGCCACTGAACTATACTCAACTCATCATCGCCAAATCTTAAAAATCTTAATATTAAGAATAGAGAAATACACTTAAAAAATTACTATTGAACCTATTAAAAAGAAATAGAGTTACTCAACAACGCTAAATAAACAATTTCAGCCAGGTTTAACATATCGCAAACATAATTAAAAGTAAAAATGCAGAGAGAGAGCTAGAGAAATTCCTCTGAAAAAAACAAATTAACGTGTTTATGTGGCATCGTGCTTAGTAAGTAACTAAAGCTAGATTTAAACATGTCACTGAACATGCGCAGAAACAAAATAATGTAATTATGCGGCCTCGTTCTTAGTGAGTATGTAAAGCTAAGTTTAAATATGTCACTGAGCATGCGCAGAAAGCAATTTTTAACTGTAAATGATCGCTAATTAATGGAAATTGCGGTTATAAAAACCAAATGCGACACATCTATAAATTAAAATCTTTCGTGTAAGACCAAAATGAAATAAATTGTTGTAGTAATTTTCTCTCACGGACAAAGAATCAGCTTAGCAACTTAAATACATAGATAATGCTTAACTTGTAATAAATATATTAAAAAGTTTTTTGTTTTTCTTGTTGTTATAATTACGAATGTCTCTTGGCCGATAAATCCTGATCAGAGCAATAAAACCATGACCCTCACAATTTCCTAATTTCTTGATAAATTATATACATTTAGAATTGTCCAGTCAATGTTTCACTTATAAAATAAAACATATAAGCTTTAAATTCAATGGCATCATTCTAAAACTAAAGAGTTTGGATATTAAATTCTTGGAGTTAATTAAAATAGTAACCCTTTGAAGAACTTGATTACTAGAACAAATTTTTGGATTATTCAAGAAAAGCTTAAGGAAAATACAAAAAGGGCAGTGAGTATTCAATAAAGACTTAATATTAAGTTTAAAATGCGTATTTCAATCGAAAATAATCCTATACGCATGACAAGCAAAAGGGATATTTTGTTAAAAGGGATATTTTGTGGATTGCTACTAATGAAAATTCAAGTGCGTTCTAGCCAAATATATATCTACTAGCTGAAAACCCGCACTTCGCTACGGAGTACATTCAAAGTAAAAACATCGGTCAATGTATGCAATTAATGCCAATATATATATAATAAATACGACGATCAATGTATATAATTGATGTAATATATATATATATATATATATATATTTATAAAAAAATCGTAAGGGATATTTTTATAGACAAAATAATGTAGAAGAAGATATTCAAATTAAATCTAATATAAAGAATACTAAAGAATATAGTACAGTTAATATAGTACAGTTTCTAGAACATTTCTTTTACTGTATTTTAATATTTTTTTGGATAATGTCCAATCGTCTGCCGCATTAGCAAGAAAAAGAAATTATTTTTTGTCTATTTAGTTTTTATGCACGTGACGATAAATTTATTTAAAGTACCAGAAAAAGAAGTCACGTGATCAGCATTTAATAAATTAAATTCTAAAAATTAATCTTTAAAAATTCACCAAAATTCAGGAAATGGAGGTAAAGATTCGAAAAAGATTTCATTTTAAAGGAATTGTTATGATCTTTCTTGTGATATAAATTTTATAACCCTCAAATTATTATTTTTAATGCAAACTTAAAAAAAGTAAAAAAACAGATTAAAAATTTAATTGAAAAAAATCTAAGAAGAATTTTTCAAAAATCTCTCATAGTGCACCCCTACACTATAAGAAGAATCGCCATGCAAAATTTCAGCCCTTTAGGTCCAGCGGTTTGGTCTGTGCGTTGTATGTCAGTCAGTAGGTGAATGAATGAATGAATGAGTCAGTTACGGAACCGTTTTATATATATAGATGATATTTATCTGGTTATTTTACTGCAATTTTAATTATTTTAACTTTATTTCAGCATTAAGCTGAGGCTTTAAAATAAAAAAAATCTTTATAAACCAAATTCTTTTATGATAAAATTTTTTTATGTTATCGTATTAATGCTTTCCCGAGTGTTGTACACATAATACTATACACATGACAAGCATAATGTTAAAATGGATATTTCGTGGATTGCTACTAATGAAAATTCAAATGCGTTCTAACCAAATATATTTCTATGATATTTACCAGGTTATTTTACTGCAATTTTAATTATTTTAACTTTATTTCAGCATTAAGCTGAGCCTTTTAAATAAAAAAATGTTTATAAACCAAATTCATTTATATAAAAAAAATCTTGTGTTAACATATTAATGCTTTCCCGAGTCTTGTATGTGCGTGTTTGTGGGAGACATTCATCATTCGGGCTTGTGGAAATAAAGCGAGAGAATCTGCAGTTGAGTACTGAACTATCAGCAACAGATCTTTTTTTTCTCTATCACAGTCACATGATGTACGACTGTATCAGAGAGACAGCACTGACTCTTCATCCTCAATACATTATTCAAATATTAAAATTGGGATCTTATTTCAAATAGTTTTGTCGGGAGCGTAATTATGCAAGAGGAAATAAACCAGCGTTTTAGGAATCGGCAGATCAACTTGAGGGAAGAGGGTAGGGAGGATATAATTTAAAATGCCGAATTTGTTTTTAGCGAGAAATTGTTGAACAAATAGAAATAAAAGAAATCCAAGAGAAAACTTAGAGATTTGAATAGCAGACAGATTTCGGTTTTTGCAAAACTTACGTTTCCTTCTTTTTTCTTTATAGATGTGATAATGTAAGTTTTTTTTTGTTCTCAACATTTAAATGAGAGAGATTATTTTCAAGAAGCATAAAATCTGATGGAAATGTAATTTTTTATAATATAATTGCATTTTATATATTTTAATTGATAATCAATAAATGATTAAAAAATGAAAAATACGTTATGATGTCATCAAGCTCAAGTTGTATTGTATTGATCGTTGATCTGAATTGCCTTCATCTAAATCTTGAATCTTATACAGATCTTATAGTAGTTCTTTTCTAGTTTAATTCTTTTTCAATTCCTACTATTAGTTCACACTCTTTCTATATATATCTTGTTCAAATTTTCAAACGTTAATAAAAGTACTTTTTATTCATCCACTCAAGTTCAAATACATTTTTTTTAAACTTGTAGTGGATGACACTTGATGTTAATACAGTTTTTTTCAAATATTGATTCATTAATTAAATTTAATTAATCAATTTTAGTTTTAGACCATATATATCTTGTTCAAATTTTGAATCGTTAATAAAAGTACTTTTTATTCATCCACTCAAGTTCAAATACATTTTTTTAAACTTGTAGCGAATGACACTTGATGTTAATACAGATTTTTCAAATATTAATTCATTAATTAAATTTAATTAATCAATTTTAGTTTTAGACCTAGAGCGTCTCTTGCTCTTGAATAGTAATTTCCCTCTTGTTACTGTGTAAACGGTAGCACTGTGGTATCGCGGGCTTCTCCCGTCCTGTAGGTTGCGAGATCGAATCCCCAACCTGACAAACTTTTTCTCTCTCTTCCCCCCCTCCTCTCGCACAGTAGGCAAGGTTCTGGCAGGCAATCCTTTTTTTCAATTGCTACTGTTAGTTCACACTCAAATTTTTCTTTGTTGACCTAAGTAGGAATTGACTTTAAAATTTTTTTTTATATATTACTTGTTCTACTCTGTTTTCTACTCTGTTATCCAATGGTAGTTTTTTCATAAATAAAAATATAGATAAAAAAAGTAAACTGAGCAGGAAGAGAAGAGAGAAATTGCTATATTAACAACTTAAATATATTCCGTACCCATAAACCTGCGATGCGTGCCATTTCATGTTTGACGCTTCAAGTCGTGCTTACTTCAACGTGGCTGTAGAATGGGAATACCCACGCAAAATGAGGTTTGTTTCTGTCTCATTTTGGAATCTATCGTAAACAGTTGCTGCAGATGTCTTACTATGTGTGCAGTGTTGATAAAAGATATTGTTTGAATAATCTTAAAGCTGATGTAAACTGACAAATTCAACCAAAAACCTACACAGGGGGTTACAAAAAATTAACTTTCTTAGTAAAAAATTCTTATTCTTTAAAAATGGTGTTATTTGCTTGAAACTGGTAAGAAGACATTTGTTTTTATGAGTGGTAACAATTGGCAAAATCAACGCATTACGTTTCTGAAATTGAAAAATTTTAGAATACGTTCAAACTTGGTCATTGAAATATACCTTTATATTCTCTCAGAGAGTATACCATGGATCCATAAAACTCAATTTAATTCTATCATACTAAACTCTGCTTCTATGTAATAAGCCCACTTTGAATCAGCGAATTAAATTTACGAGTCATAGCTTCAGACAGGGAAGCAAATTTATTTTAAATATACTGTTCTCTATGAAAAAATCTTAGTAATCCTATTAATAAAGAAATTCATCACGCTATCTAGGAAATTTTTACTTTCTCACATTTTACGATCTTGAACATCCTTAAAACACATAATTTTATAGATATAAAATCTAAAACATCCACATTTTTACCATGTTTTTATTCACTCGCTTTCTTGTTTCTGTGTGTGTTTGTAGAGTACAAATCTTCCAATCGATTTTTAACTAAATTCCAGACTAGCTAGACATTTGAAACTTTTAGAACAGTTCAGAACACAATGACACTGCATTATTTTAATACTTTTAGCCATCTTTAAGCAGCACTGAATTCATTTTCAGTTAATATTGTTTTGTAGACTGGTGCAGCCATCTATCGGCCAAGACGGGAACGAAAGGTTAAACGTAAGTTAACTTCCAATTAACTTCCTTTTCTTTCAAGTTGATGGGATAATTCATCAAAAAAATTTTAAAACTGTATTTATTAATACATAGAATTGTCAAGTTTATATGATTCAACAGAAAATTTAAAAACATGGTATACAAAAAGTTATTTTTATCTTGTAATTATTAATATTATGAGTGTCTTGACGCCACTGAACGCAATTTTAGCTTCAGACACACACCCAAACTCATCACATAAATGAAAGTTTACGTAAAATTTAATTTTTTTTTCGATCAGGGAAAAAAAAAGTCAGATAAAACATTTCATTTATTTTGTTTTATTTTCTTTAAAGATAAAATATTTACTTCCTAAAGTTACACGTTTCAATATTTTTAAACTAGCAACTTCCATCTAGCATAAGATTAGAGGCTCCAAACATAAGGAAAATAAAAAATATTCTTGTTCAGACATATTTATTAATTTCTTAAACCTAATGTTTTCAGGATATGTTTAAATACGAATATATATATATATATATGTGGGAATGTCCTCTGGCATGAACTTCTGACACTCGTGGCAGACGATTCTGTTTCACAGCTAGCGCCATCTGTGAACGCTCGACGAACCAGTCAGAACAGAATTAACTTCCATACGATTAAGACGCGCAGCTAACGGCTGTGATGTTACTTCTGTTTTCTAATGATGTAGTAGAATAACGTATTTCTATGTTATGAAGATTATATTTAATGTACCGTATTGTCCAAATATATAAGTGTTCGTCTTATGAGAATCGTATTATTTGAGTCATTTTATTACTCAGAAGTTGAGGAACTTTGTTTATCTGTGAGAATGAATTCTTACTGGTTTAGAACAATTTATGTTTCGACGTTTCATACGATGTTTCAACCCTAGACAACGACATTTTATTACAAATTCATATATATATATATATATATGTAATATCCTTGACAGGACGAAGCTCAACAGGCTCGTACTTCCTAGTTTTTTGGATCCGGGTCAAGTCGTAGCCGAGTTGATATTACTGTGTAGTCGTACCGGAACAGGCAATGGCGAGTGACTGGGAAAGGCGTAGGAAGACAATCCAGGCGAATATTACAGACATCTAAGTTGATGGAACAGTCTCTTTATTTTCACCGTATTTTCGATTATTAGATATACTTCATTATCTATACACTGCATACTTAGTTTAGGGTTAACATGCGTGAAAAGTATCGTTCGGGGGCCGTTTATCGGGAAGAATCCCGGCGACGCAACGGCGCGCGTTATTTGACGGATAGCTCAAAATCACGTCATGTTAGGTTGAGAGCAAACAAAAAAGACTACCGAGGCCCGCAAATCTCCCGCCCGAGTACGGGTCTATCAAACTTCTAATTTGTCAGAAATGGACACGTGATTAAGTCGCGTCATATGAGGTGATGGTCTAGCGATGCCCGTTATATAATGCTTATATAATAGTACGCGCGTGCAACAGCTTTAGGGGAAAAATAGATTTATTTTGGTTGAATTTAGGTCGCAATCCAAGGTTAGGGGGATGTATTCTGTTGTTTCGTTCATTTTAATCGGTCCCTTGAAAAACGATAGATCGAGATTCCACTGTATATATATATATATATATATATATATATATATATATATATATATATATATATATCTGTGTTTGCAGTGTAAGGAGTGTCAAGTCCAAAACCGTAGTTTTAAGATAAACAGGATTGAAAAGAAACGGGTTTTGTAAAGTCAGTTTTTTTAAAGTAAATTTTTCTAATTTTATTTTTATTGAGTAAAGAGTGTTAAGTGCATGATTGGGACACAAACTCTTCAACACTAACATATTTGTGTTTTGTTTCACGTATTCCAAATTTTCCCTGATAAATAAAAGTATTTAGGAGTGGAATTCAACTTTGTTTTCTGTACCGTGCAGTAGCCCTTGACTTTTCAAACATGCCTTGTTTGATAACTCATTTTAGCCCATTTTGAACTTAACACCCTTTGCACAGAAAACACACACACACACACACACACACATATATATATATATATATAGATAAATTTAGATTTAGAGTATTAATGGCTTTTTGTAACTTACATATTTATATGTAACTGTGTTTCATATGCAAGCTGTGTTTCATGTGCAAGCATTCATGGAAACTTAAAAGTGAAATTACTTTTTTTTAGTCTATGTGAAGTATGTATATATAGAAGCGCATTTAATGGTATTGTTATATTTGGTATTTAAAAAAATGCATTTTAGATAAATTGCAGGTAAAGAAGAATGTTCAGATATACGGTTATGTGAAATAATTATATATGCAAAACCATGTTTGAATTTGGCTCTCGTGAAGGTACATGCAGGAAATTTTTGTAATTATATCTTTTTTCTATTAGTTACGTGCACACATGTATGTTAAGGTGCATGTCTATCATAGTCATAAGCTATTTTTAGGTAATGGAGGCATGTACAAACAGATCAACAAATGTGTCCGGCTTCAATGTCAAATTTCTATGTCCAGAATAAATTACATTCAAACATTGACAAAAATAATGACTATAATGTCTGACCGCATTTTCATTTAAAAGACAACGGCGTGAGAATTTTTTCTGCATTGGGAAAAATGCTGGAAAGGTCCCAAAATATTCAACATTTAATTAATCTAACCATGTTATCCCAAAAACGAAACTTGGACGCGAAACAGAAATTGAATTGCTCGAACATAATGCAGTCGAGCATGTAAAAAAATAGAGATTTTATTCTACGAATTAATAAAAGCAGAAAAAGATTGGCAAGCTAAAAAAGAATTAAGTTTTTAAAAAATGAATATTTATCATTTGCTTAATGCAAACTAGAATACTCTCCGCTGGAAAATTGCCATAAACTGGCAGTTCTTTTCCGTATTCATCTGTATGGAAAGGATTCGGTGACACAGCAGTCTGGGGGATGCGGGGGGGGGGGGGGGGCGTAACATAGTGTCGAAATATGAGAAATTTTCTTTTTCTTGTTCCATTGAAGGATAGTAGAGTGGAAGAAAATGACACGGCTCATGAATATACCATTCTGTACCATTATTAGTTTGCAAAGTAGTAGGCTATGAAGATGATTTGTTCAAAAGATGAGACAGCCTTCGCCTTACCTGTCAATTTAAGTGAACGTTTGAGTGTTTCGTGAATGCAATTGAGTTTTCTTTTCAGAAAAGTTTCATTTAATTTTACCGAATATTAGATAGCTTAAATTAATGACAATTACAGAAAATAGCTTCCACATTTGATGC
This sequence comes from Dolomedes plantarius, assembly GCA_907164885.2. Lineage (NCBI taxonomy): Eukaryota > Metazoa > Arthropoda > Arachnida > Araneae > Dolomedidae > Dolomedes > Dolomedes plantarius. The sequence continues at coordinate 147,785,347 of OU015495.1, forward strand.
CTACAATTTAATTCTCATATTTTATGGTAATTTATTCATAAGATACCTCTCAGTTCTTAGAAATTTATGATTTCATCATTATTATAATTATATAAATATAAAGATATATATATATATATACGAGTATATATATATATATATATATATATATATATATATATATATATATATATATATATATATATATATATATATATATATATATATAAATTAAACTCACGGCGCAACAGTCCGATTTGGACCAGGGCCGGCGGACCCCTCTCCACTTTCTTGACCGTGGTTTGGGGTGCCATACAGCATATGTCTCAGTCAAGTAGTCAACCTGACATATATATATATATATATATATATATATATATATATATATATATGTGTGTGTGTGTGTGTGTGTGTGTATGTGTGTGTGTGTGTATTGCAGTATATATGCACGTGTAGGCACTTCATATTAGCAATCAAGTTCCTCTCTTTGTGACAGAAATCACATTCAAAAGTCTAAGTTTAAAGAGGTGCACTGGGAAAAAACGATTTTGGTTGTTTACTTTAATATAGTCGCAAACGGTGAGTCAAAGCAGGCAATTTTACATGGTTTTTACGCTGTTATCTGTGATAATACTCGTAGAATGATGAATTTATTCTGAAAAAAATTATTATGGTGGCTGAGAGAGAAAAAATTATTAGCATGATAAAACTATTAGCATTTAAATATGAATTAGAAATATATTTAACAATCGACAAATATTTTGTTAGAGAACAACACAGAGGAAGAACTTAAAATTTAGCAGAACGCTATCACCATTCGATCTCCGTAATCCACAAGCATCTAAGGACACTTATTTCTTTTCACAATTATTCCAGAACAACACGAAAAGTCATTATAGGGCTTTTATTACCGCTATTTATGTTATTTGGAAACACATTAATGGTAAATTTGAACGAGGTCCGCCAGAAAATAAATGGTTTGCTGCATTTATTCTCTGAATTCTAGTAATTCACGTACTTTTTCAATAAAATCTTTTAATAAAAATACTTATGATAAAAACGTAATAGTTTAAGCATTTTCTCTTGAAATTTCAAGTGTTTTAAACCTATAATTAACTTTCTTATAGCAAAACACGTGTTTTATACATAATTTGAAATTATCATTAGCTTAACTAGTCTCTTTATAAATGCTGGTTTTAACCTCTTCTTTTTAGTTTATACATTTTCTATTTTCTTAATATTTTACTCATATTCTTTATCTAGTTACTTTCTTTTTTAATTTTCGTCTTTATCATTCTCGTTATTTTGGCAGCTTTTTTTTAAGGAACTTATTTTCCTCACTTTACCCCTTTACTTTCTAGTAGTTTTCCTTTTTTTCTCCTCTGATTTTGTTGCTAGACTACTTTTGAAACTGAAAAACATGCTAAAATGCAAAATCCTTGATAATTCAAATATATAAAAATTCAGAAATGAAGAGAAAGAAAAATATAATAGAAATATAAATGTAAATTTGCGCTGTAACAGGAAGGCAAATTTTTCTGAAGTGTCTTTATAAATTCAACTAAAATGTTTTCGCGTAATATAAAAAGTGATATAAAAAAAATATTAGTTTCTTTGAATATTGACAGTTCCCGTATTTTTCGGACCATAAGACGTACTTTTTGACATAAAGAGATCGACTTAAAATTGGAGTGTGTCTTATCGTTCGATGGTAACATTAAAATTAAAGGAATATTTTATTATTATATATATTTATTATATATCTATGGAGCCCGGTATAAAGTGTTTAAGTAAAAAAAGTGAGTTTTAGATATGTCTTAGTATTGATAAAAAAAACAAAAATCTTTTGACTTGTATAAAAGGCTTAAGTCTTTCAATTTTGTATACAAAAGTATATATTTTTGTACAAAAGACTCAAGTCAAAATTATTGTTCTGCGATTGGTATAAAAGCTTGGTACTTGGTATATTTAAATCACTGTTTTTGACTTAAGCCCTTTATACCGGGCACCATAGATATAGGATAACTCTAGGATAGATGGCCATAGTTTTTAAAGATTGAAATAAAAATTCTTAGAATGTAAACACAAGAAATATTTATGCATATTTAAAATTCTTATACATACACTCATGATATTTTGGGCAAAAAATAATTAAACATTGAGAACAAAAAGTGGGAAAGATAGTTTGATATTAAAATCTCTCCTTCTTCAAGCCAAGGAGAGATGGCCATCCAATACAAGAAATAAAAAGTGAAGTTAAAATAGCAAAAAACAACACATTTCATATAGTTAATCATGAAAAACTTATAGCAATTTGCAAAGATGAAATTATATCACGGAAAATGAGTGAATAAAATTCGAATAAACAACATTGGAAGTATAATTTCAACGCTTCACTTTTCGTAAAATTTTACCACATTTTTGGCAAAGGTCTTGATAGTTTGTACACGTTTCATGGAACCACTTCAAGCACCTTATACATTTTATCCAGTCATCCTTTATGGTTATGGTATTGTATTCTTCTTCCTAACCAACACAGTGATCCTCATCAAATTCTATTCCCTCGGAATCTGTAGAATCTAATAATTTCAAATGTATTCCATCTTCTTCGCTACTGGAAGTGTCGTGTTTTTGTTTCTTCCTCGCGTTTATTTTAGGCTTTTTACTGGTTTTAAGCTTATTTATCAACTTTATCTGTTTCTGGGATGAAAGTTTCCGACGTTTGTCAATATTTTCTGGTGATGTGAAAAGCATAGCTACCTGTTTGGTACGTTTTCTAACTGTTTTTGTCATGATTACATTAGGAACTGGTGCATATAATATACTAATTATAAACATAAAAGTTATATAATTATTTTAAATATAATTATATTTAGTTAAAATCCTCACTCCGTATAATTTTTAAATATTGATTAAAGGTGGTCATCTCTCCTCGATTTTATGTGGCCATCTATCCTGAAATTGAAGGACAGATGGCCACCTAATTTGAAGCGTCACTCCGCCATTGTACGTCTTTGTTTTAGGCTTAGAAGCAAAGATTGGATTACATACGTGCCTTAAAAGTCAGTAAAATAAATAAAAAATGTAACGTACGTATTGCAAAACATTCAGATACCTAACTCAACAAAAATATTCAACCACTAAATTAAATAAACATTAAAATTTCACATACTTTTTATAAAAGAAAAACACAGCTGTACCTTGCAATGAATGAACTCGTTGAACACTTCCTATGAAAAAAGTTTAAACTGCCATTTAGATCAAGTTTTGGAAATATTTAGATTGGCCATCTCTCCTCTATTGCCATCTATCCTATAGTTACCCTATTATATATTTTATATATATTATTTATCAAATTTATCGTATATATTTTTTATCTCTATTAAGTAAGAAATTGAAAATATCTTTATATACCTAACAAAATTCAAAATATTCTTTACTAAAAATACAGTAATTAATGATGGACCGATATATTCTCATTGTATGATCTAAGTCACATGCCTTTATCTTTTTCCTACTAGCCCCTTATATTACATCCCCTAACGACTTTTTTATAGCCCATTACGTAAAACTGTTGAATCTGCTGGTAAAGATTCCCCAGGTGAAACACTGTCAGTTATTATAATTTTAATTACAGCAATTTTGGGTAAGTTTAGAAGATTCCGGATAACTAAAATTTAATAATTAATTTATTTTTCATATATTTTTATTATCCCAAGAATTGGAGAAATGTATCTCTTGACAATAAAGAAAATTCTTGAATTTATATAGGTATTAAAATTAAAAGAGAACCTTAATCTTATCACCGTCTGCATGTTTAGAAACAAACCATGAAACAAAGCCACATCTGTGTTCTGTATGTAATGCGTTGCACCGTTTTCTATTAGCTTTAGATGAATTTCCTCTCTTCCACATATGAAAAGTTAATGACACTTTATGGATAGGACAAAATTAACTGGTAATCATCTCTTGGTAGTTTCATGGTTAAGCCAATAGTTCAATATCAGCGTCTTTCGAAACCCAGAGTTCCTTTCGTCTTGGAAAAATGAATAAGGTCTAGATGAACACGGATTGAAACTGACCAGATTATAGACTATATAAACTGATAAAATGCTATAATTATGATTATTTTTAAGCTAAATGTTACACAATTTTACCTTTAGATATGCCTGGAAAAGATTCAAGATATGATTTAACAAAGACAATGCATGCCAAACAAATTGACCCAACTGGAGACATAGTTTGAATGAGAACTGTTAATTTTCGTTCGCCAGCATAAGTATATTTCCACTCGTACACCTTTAGATGATCTATTCCATGTCTTGAGAAGAGAAATTGCTTTATCTACTTAGAACACAGGATTAATTGATCACACGTCAGCTAGACAAACGGAAACATGATCCGAGAGACCCATGGCCTTACTGGACGCATAGGTTGCATGAGAACTGTTAATTTTCGTTCGCTAGCATATTTCCACTCGTGCACGTTCAGATGATCTATTCCATGTCTTGAGAAATTGCTTCATCTACTATGTAGATCACATGATCAATTGATCACTCGTCAGCTAGACAAACGGAAACATGAACCGAGAGACTAGTTAGGGCCTGTTCACATAGAATCCGTCAGCTTCAGCGTTAAATATTCTTTTGGCGCTGATTGGTTAAATGGGACAATGATTGGTTAACAATTTTTACGCTGACGCTAGCGGATTCTGTGTGAACAGGCCCTTAAGCTTTGAATCTGGAATTTTTTTTTAAATGTGGCAGGAACCTGTCATTTCACACCGTTACAATAGATAAACATCCATAGATTAGATAGGATTCAAACCAGAGCCCACCCCGTAGAATCTCGTGATGGTAATCACTATGTGATGAAAGCGGCTAATCTGGACTAAATTCAAAGAATAATGGCAATGTACTATACATTCTCAGAAAGGAATAACCGATGAGGTTATGCTTATAGCTCCGCCTCTTCGGCCTCCTTTATGCATCTTGTTATACGGTTTGCCTGTTCATTAGACTTAGCCTCATTGGTTTTTGATTTTCGTTGGAACAAATGTTTCTGAAATTTACATTAAAATCAGATTTTTTTTCAATGTACTTATCTATATTCACTATTTAATGCTCCTGACTTTGTTAACCATGGTTTTTTAACATAGGATTACGTTCCTCCATAACGGTCCTCTGGAAAGCAAAATTTCAGACCGTCCGTCCGTACCCCGCGACTTGTAATTTTGTCAGCATGCCAAACCCAGTCTGTATCGCTTCGACAAGCAGCAAACAGTTAAACAGAAAAGTACCATAATGCGTTAAAATCTTGACATACATATATGTATATATATATATACATAACACATACATACATATACACATACAAATAGGTAAGCAACGATAAGTAATCCTACGTTAATAACCGCGGCAGTTTCGTTAGAAGAGACTATCTGAATTTTTTTTCTTAGAGTGATAAATTAAAACAATAAATTAATTTGGTTTTAAAACTGGCATAGTTATGAATTTTGCAGGGAAGTTAAAGTATATTTTTATTTCATTCATGAAATTATTCCACTAATTGGCTTTACCAATTGATATCTCAAATAATGTCTTTAGTGGTACCTCTATTACTTTTATTTTGGCAAAATTATCAATAAAGTTTTCATAATATAGAACTGGCAACAGCATTCTCAACTTGCACATTCTACGTAAGTTTTTGTTCTTTTGTATCTCTTTTTCTCTTTCATTTGCTCGAAACGCATACCATTTTCCAGCATACTGTTGACGCGATATAGCACGTCTGCACCCAGCAAAGAGAGAAATTCGGTTGTGACTCTAATAAAGTATTTTACAAATAAGATGAATCTTGTTTCTCAATCAGAAGGAAAAAATCATTTTTTAATCATTTTACTTTTAATTAGAAATCAAATTCTAAAAATCAATGTTAAAAGTAGGTGTTACTTTGGAAATTGAATCCACAATCAAAGAATCATATAAAAAATATTGAACTTTCAAAATGAAAAAAATTAGTTTCATCTCTCTTTAGATTATTTGACTCAACACTGTATGTGATAAAAGTAAAAAAACTTTAGTTCCTGTTTATTTTTCGTCCATACTTTATCTGATGAAAAATCAATGATTTGTGCATTTAGGAGAGAGAACTGTTTATTTAAATATCCATTGTATATGCTCTACGTTTAATTAAAGGTAAATACGAACAGCAAAAAAATATTTGCTCTGACTATATAACAATTTGGATTCGAAGAAAATATGCAGTGCTTTATTTCATACTGAAATATAATATAGACATTTTTTTCTGACCTTCAACCCATGCAGACTACCTTTTTATTAAGGATACTAGCTGAATACCCGTGCTTCGCTACGGAGTACATTCAAATTAAATACAACGGTCAATGTATACAATTAATGCCAAAAAAATATATTTATAAAAAAATCGTAACGGATATTTTTATAGACAAAATAATGTAGAAGAAAATATTCAAATTAAAAAATACAACGGTCAATGTATGCAATTAATTTATATGTTTAATATCCATAAAACATACTACAATTTGAATTAAAATTTGAATTAAATTCTTAAAAACTTCCATCTCATTTAGTCTAGTGGTTAAATTTTATCTTTTACCGTATTTCAATATTATAAATGAAGTATCACAAAAAAAAAGAAACCACGTGATCAGCATTTAATAAATATAATTCTAAAAATTAATCTTTAAAAATTCACCAAAAATCAGAAAATGGAGGTAAAGATTCGAAAAAGATTTCATTTTAAAGGAGTTTTTATAATCTTTCTCATGACATAAATTTTATAACTTTCAAATTATTATTTTAAATGCAAACTTTTAAAAAACTTACAAAAAAGCTTAAAAATTTAATTTAAAAAAATCTAAGAAGAATTTTTCAAAAATCTTACTTAGTGCACCCTTACACTATAAGAAGAATCGCCATGCAAAATTTCAGCACTTTAGGTCCAGCGGTTTGGTCTGTGCGTTATCTGTCTGTCAGTCAGTCACTGAACTGTTTAATATATATAGATAAGAAAGCTTAATTAAATGCCTTTTAGCATTGAAACTCATAATCTGTCGGTGTATGCGTTAATATGAAATAAATATATCTTATGAGAAATCTGATAGGTATTAGGAACTTTTTTTACCATACAAAACCGTGTTATATCTAAAGATAATAAAAATCTTGCTTCCACGCATACAACAGAAAATGGGAAGTTTGAACTTAGCGTTCAATATCTTCGGAAATCTAACACTCGTGTAGGGAGAAATCTAAAGACAAAACGTGAAAACTTTAGCTCCCAAGAACCTTAAACTCCCCAGTTTTCTGTTTTCATCTAGTGGAAATCTTTCTGGTTAATTTAGTTGCAATATGAATCATAAGATGAAATGAATACAAGTTGTTTTATAGGTTTGTATATTTTATTCATTTACAAATATGAATTTACAGGTTGATGTGCCCAAGTAAGATCGAGAATTGATTAAAATTTAGGAAATTTCCTTGTTGCACCAAATTAGAATTATTCCCTCACTTAAGATTATTACATTTTCCATTAATTTGAATTCTGAAACAGACATACTTAAGCACCCAAACACATTTCGTCTGTACGGAGAAACCAGAGAGGAAACGGCTATTTCCATCCAACGAAGTTAAAAGCGCAGCAATTTGCCCCAGCTGTGCAATGTTGGTTTCCCACAACTGCGATTTCCCGTTTTAACTTTACGATCACTTAAAACATAAACAGCTGGGTGAAACAGTATATTTATTCACTAGTGGAATGGCAAAAGACAATTATATTTCCGAAGTTACTCCCAATCTTGTAAAAAACGATCAATCTTACGACACCGTAGGCCATGTAATTCTTATCTCCCTTTACGTTTAAGGCATTAAGAAGAAGTATAAAAATGCCTTAGAAGTGAATGAAACCGTATCATAAAAATTGGTGCAGGTTCAATGCTCAATATAATAAAGACTATTAGGTCATGCTTTTTCCTAAGTAAGAAATATTGTCTTTTAATAGGAACAGCTTTTCCTTATCGTTTAATATTAATGTTTATAACATGCTTCGACAATTAGATCATGGATAAGATGTATTCATATCCAAAATTTAAAAAAAACCTCATAGATTTATTTAAAATTTCTAGAATTTTTTTTTCCTGAATTATAGCAGTTTTTTCATTTTAAACAAGACAGAGTTTATATGTATCTATGTTCAGTGTAAATGTTCTCCAGTGTTATAACATACAGACGTTTAGTGAAAAACATCTGTTCTGAAACTAAAGTTCGCTGTCCTGAGATTCAGGGCTTTTAGAGACTTTAGTATACTTGGGTAGAGTGGTTATAATCTGGGTCAATCTGGTAAAATTAGAGTCTAAAAAGCAAAAGCCTACATTAAGTAGAGAAAGTTCCAAAATTCCACTACATACATACATACATGTATATATATATATATATATATGTATATATATATATGTATATATATATATATGTATATGTATATATATATATATATATATATATATATAAATATATATATATATATATATATATATATATATATATATATATATATATATATATATATATACATACATATATATATATATATATATATATATATATATATATATATATATATATATATATATATATATATATGTATATATATATATATATATATATATATATATATATATATATGTATGTATGTATGTATATATACATATACACATATATATTTAGGCCAAGTACAGGAAAATGCGTAGAATATTTTATTATCATACATGAAAATAAAAATCATCCCATGTACTGCCAATTCCACTCCCCGTTGTTGCCATCAGTCTTCTCGGCAAGTCTAAAGCTCTCATATAACAAACATTAAGACCCCATTTCCGCCTGCAACTAAGTATTACAAAACCATCTCATAACGAGAAAAGGTATCTCTCCCCCAACTCATCACTCGGGACACGTCAAAAGAAAAGTCGAAAATCGAAAACAAACTTCTGACGTGCGTGACAGAGCCACGTTACCTGATAGGGGAAAACATGCATAATGAATAAGTCTGGAAAGAATTTGGGTCATGCAAAACAGGGGCGACTGGATGTTTCGAAGACAAGATCAGGTGCGTCTGTCCCCACGATCGACCAGCGTAGCCTTCACAGATCGCCATGGCAACTAAGCGATATAAGCGGATATCCTCAAGGTCTTTCTCACAGCAGTAACTAAGGCCAATTAGATGGGCATTAATCAGGTTTCGAAGACAAAAGATTAGTTGCAAACTCAGGTATTCTTGAAATCGATTTCATCATATTATCACAACGACAAAGGAAATTGGATTTCGATAAAAAAAAAAGTTAACTGAAATGAAAAGTTAAGCACTAACCAATTTCGCTACGTATAATTTCTTTTGTACAATTACCTAAGCCTGAATCACTTCTGTAAGCATTTGATATATATATACACACGCACAAACATATATAAATATATAATATATATATGTGTGTATATATATATGTATGTATATATATATATATTATATATATATATATATTTTATAAATAAATAAATATATATATATATATATATATATATATATATATATATATATATATATATATATATATATATATATATATATGTAATAATATTGGGGCCGATGAAATTCAGGAGTGGAAATAATCGTAGATCTCAGAATAATGTAGTTGTCGAGAGGTTTAGGCAATGGGTTTGGTCAAATCGGAGCCAGGTGACTCAGGCACCTGGCCAAACCAAAGTCAAACCAAAAAGAAGTCCAGGCGAGAGATACAATCCTCCATATAACCAGTTACACAGTTTTTATTTCAGGAGCATTTTCCTGGCTGGCTGTACAATTATTTCAGTATTTAACATTTGGACATATTTTAACAGTATACCACATTCAGAACAGTTCGGAGCCTGCCGGAGCAACACATAATGGCCAAAAACAACGCAACGCAAAAACTACACGTTGCAGGTATGGAGATCAGACACAGAAGAAGCTTGAAACTCTAGTTTAACGTCCTTGAGTAGAGGCGCGCTGAACTTTTAATTGGTTAAAACGCGACACCTGACCCCCAGTTGGATAAGTTCACGAGGAGTTCACGAGTGCATGAGTTCACGAGGTGATGAGTTCACGAGGATCACGTCATAGCTCCTAGAACACTCTTCTTATATAACCTGTAGGCGCGTGGCTTGCTTAAGGGTAAAACTAATAGAATACTTTGGTTATTCTATGTCAAATTTAAATGAGGAATAATGTTCTGTTGCGATAAGTTAATGACGGGAAAGGTTTGAAAATCGTTTCATACACACACACACACACACACACATATATATATATATATATATAGAAATATATATATATATATATATATATATACAGGGTGTCCCAAAACGACCGCATAAACTCTGCACAGCTAGATTCCTCGTTGGGAGTACATAAAATCTGCCCAAAGAAGCGTTCCTGTACGATCCATAGTTTACGAGAAAAATACGAAAAACAAAGTATGACGTCACTGCCAGTGCAAGAAAAAACACTTTATTGAACATATCAACAGCATGCACAATTTAAAGCAGATGTTCAAAGTGTCCGCCGTGCACCTCGAGGCAGGCTTGAGCATGCCGTGGAATGGCTGTCATCACGCGTTGCAGCATCGCGGGGTCCACCGAAGTACATGTAGCATGTAGACGAGCAACTAAGTCCATTTGTGTTGTCACTACGTCTCGATACACCAGTTCCTTGAGATGGCCCCATATTAAAAACGGTGCAAGATCTGGCGAACGTGGCGGCCATAGAACCAGACCCCCACGTCCGATCCAGCGGCCGGGGTATTCCATATCCAGCCAACCATTTACAGGAGCACAGAAATGCGCCGGAGCCCCATCGTGCTCGAACCAAAGTTCCTGTATTGCCGCTAATGGTATGTCATCGAAGAACTCGATTAAGACCTCATTGAGAAACACCAAGTACGACTGTCCCAAGAGCCGTTCAGGCAACAGATATGGTCCAAGCAGGCGATCCCCGAGTATGCCGGCCCACACGTTAAGAGACCAACTGCGGCCGGATTGCATGCGGATTGACCTGGGACCACATATGGCTGTTGTGATGGTTGAATACCCCATCATGAGTGAAACATGATTCATCAGTCCACAGGATATGTGCAATGAAACCATTATCTGTGTTCTGTTGCTGCAACAGCCATTCACAGAAGGCCACGCGTTTCTGAAAGTCATCTGGTTTCAGACCTTGCACGGTTGTGTACCGAAATGGGTGTAGCCTCTCAGAACGTAAAAGCCTGTGCACAGTACTTTTACTCGAAGTCATCTCACGGGCTAATGCGCGTGTGCTTACCTCGGGCGTCTTCTCTACCCGCTGCAGTATTGCATCCGCCTATGCTACCGTCAGGCCGCTCCGCGGTCTTCCAGTATCGTGGAGATTAGCTGTTGGCAAGATGCTTCCCGTATTTCGCAGTCTGTCGTCCAGCCTACGGATGACGTTGACATCGGGAGGACGGCGGGACGGATATCGACGGGCACACTCCCTAGCAGTTCATAAGGCATTTCCATTACATCGGCCGTATATCAAGTACATGTCGCAGTATTCAGGAACAGAGTACATGGCCACCATACGAAGTCTATCGGTAGCTGCCTTTTAAATACCAGTTCAACGGCGGCTTAACGTCATTCCATGAAGCGCGCGTATGCATGACGCGATATGCGCGGCGAACGTTTTAAACATTATCGTCTGGAAAGATATGCAAATATTGTTGTTGATATGTCCAATAAAGTGTTTTTTTCTTGCACCGGCAGTGACGTCATACTTTGTTTTTCGTATTTTTCTCGTAAACTATGGATCGTACAGGAACGCTCCTTTGGGCAGTTTTTATGTACTCCCAACGAGGAATCTAGCTGTGCAGAGTTTATGCGGTCGTTTTGGGACACCCTGTATATATATATGCACGTATATATGCATTCATTTTTATTTTATATTTCTTCCTGTTTTGGGAAGCTTTTCTTTAAAAAAGAAGAAGAGAGATTTGTAAGAGGGAAACAATTTAAGATTTTTCCATGTTATATCATGATTTTTATTCATTTGCAGGTTTCTTTTATCCTTTTCCAATCATCAAGTAATTTATTTTTCCTTTCCACCATCCACCCCCCATCTAGAAACGGAAACAAGGATATAAGGCGAAAAGCATCCTGATCAACTATTTACCGAAGTAAATTGATTCCTTCTTTACATTTCAATAACCTTCTGAAAGAAAATCAGATGTCGATGCCACCTTACATCCAGTATTTCTAGTTTGAGGACAACTATAGAATTCAAAGGCATTTTTCACATTTTTTCTCTCAAGAGTGTAAATTCTTTCATGCAGGTATCAAAAATAGAACCTTTTGAAATAGATTGACTCTCAACCACGTGATTATAAAGCTTCTCTAAATCTAAAATATTAAATATTAATAATAATCTGCATATAAAATGTAATACAGGGTTTTAAAATTAATATATCTTTATAATTGGTACCAAATTTAGTGCAATGACTTATGTGTTTCTGAACAAATCATTGCAGATTGATATGAATAAAAATATTTTCTTCTAGTATTTTAATCTAAGCACACTTCGATGCTGTCAGAAAATTTTAATTAAATATAATTGTCTTTTTCCTTTCCACTAGTGAATAAATACGCAGTTTCACTCAGTTGTTTATGATTTAACTGATCGTAAAGTGTCAAAACGTTTATACTTGAAATATGTAAACAAATTGAGAAATTTTGTTATACATACATACATATATACATATATATATATATATATACATATATGTATATAAATAAATAAATATATATATATATATATATATATATGTGTGTGTGTGTGTGCGTGTGCGTGTGTGTGTGTGTGTGTGTGTGTGGGTGTGTGGGTGGGTGAGGGTGTAAGTAATATCACGGTCGCGGCTCTGCGTGGGAGAAAGGACAACTTTGATAGCCACCTGGCCATGCGTCACATCGAAAGTTGCTTTCGTAGTAAGTCCACCAAATTCAGTTCCCGCGTATAACAATGTAGTAGGCCGGTGAAGTTCGCTGTCGCTTTTCGCCTCTCGAATGTCTTTTTAACAAAATCTCTCACTGGTCCCTCCATCCTCGGACACACACTTAAACACGCATCAATCTCGACAAAAACTTTTATTTCTCACACTGCTACATCAGCTTGGGGCAATGACAAATCCCGAAATCACGCATGCACATTGACGCACGCCTATTTATAATCTCATAGAGGTATAGTCATGTGATACTCAAAGTCTTGCAGTGATTGGCTGGAACCCCGAAATCTGGGCTCTTACAACAATGGAAAACAACAGGAGTTGTATAAGAGGTAACAGGGGTTTTATAAAAGATGCCTGATTTAAGTCAATTCTTCTAATTTTGAAAGGGTTTTTGGGTTTTATATGTTATATGTTATATATATATATATATATATATATATATATATATATATATATATATATATATATATATATATATATATATATATATATATATATATATATATATATATATGCCTAGGCTTATAAACATGTTTTAACCAGAGAGGGGGGGGTCACAACACCCCCCTCGGTCATTAGCTACAAGTCCTTCATGTTCTGATATTTTATAGATGTAATATCAACACTAGCTTTCCGGGCAGTTCTGTTCGGTTTTGGTATTTCATTCTGATCCTTTTATATTCAGTATTTATATATATATATATATATATATATATATATATATATATTTGCAATTATCCAAGGAAAAATTTCTTTTTGAAAAAAGATATATTTAATTTTATTCAAGAATATCTGAATCTATTGAATAACCTCCTTTCATACTATTAATAAGAATCTGAAGTAATATGCCAAATATACAAGAATATCAAGATAACGATAAAAGGGCATTGACTTATGCTTTTAAAATGATAATTCAGAGAGACATAGGCAACTCTTAAAGCTTGATACCAAAGAAACTCATTTTTTTTAGTTAATATTTAAATGGGCTGTTTTATTGTTATCTTGTTTTGAGGAAAACCAGTTTTTATTTAACTTTCCTTTTAGTCCCGAGATTCTTTGTAATAACCTCCCACCACTTTTCCCCCAGACACTATAAAAATAAGAAAGGCAGTACATAAAAAAAATTAACAGTAGATAAATAAAGGTACTACTGACTAGGGAGATATTTCAGCAAGTCTGCAAATTCCGAAAGTTTTGCCACAGTGCGACCATGTTTTAGAAACTTTCGGGGGACAATATTATGTGAGGAGATCCGTAAGTGAAAATAACTATTTATGTATTTGCTGGATGAGAGAATTAGAGAGAGAAATATTTTTGATAGGAAATAGGATTGAGCATTTATTGGAGATTATGAGTTTCTTTTGGCAATCCTCGATTATAAGCTGCACTTCATATTTTTGTTATAAAAACATTTATAACTTCCTATCAATTGACTAATACATTGCTTGTTACGATTCTTTCTGGCTTGTGCTAACTATGGTACTGTGTATTAATTACATAGTGTGAAATCAATGGTATGAGCTCAACTATCTTCACAGCGATGAAAAATTCATGGAGAACAAGATATTTCTATTATTAGGGTGTGTTTCAAGCAGAGGCTTAACGAGGGGGGGGGAGGCAAGGGGTCTATCATACCCCGGGCGCCACTCACAGAGGGGTGGCAAATGGTCCTTTTTACTAATTCTATATATTATATTACGATATGTTTTCCGGAAGGGGGGGGGGGGCAAAAATCGATCGTTCCCCGGGCACCAGTAATGTTCGCTACGTCGCTGGTTTTAAGCAAATTTTCATCTTGATGCACTCTAAATTTTGCCTCTCAATTCATCAAAGACAGCAGTTATTTTCGTCTCTGGCTGGTCGAAGACAATTTGATACTCATCACTAAATTTTTAGACGAATTCGTTTTTAGAATTTCTTCCCTCCAGCGTGCTTTTCGGCAACTCCTCGGCTATGCTGGGCAGCCAACGTAAGGGCTAAACCTACGGTCATGCCTGCTGGGTGTAATGGAAGTATCTATCTTCCTTTAGTAATATTCACGAAAGAATTAATAATGACCAGTTAATAAAATGAAGTATCAATGAACCTAATGTAAAATAAATATGAATTAACATTCACACGAGAATAGAATTTTGGGCTATGCAAATACAATACAAGAGCATTCCCTCTTTTCTTTTTTTTACCCGCCCCTGTATCTCGCCTTGGAATGTCAAAGTAAGTTGCAGTGAAACTAAGAAGATAAAAATCAGTTGACAACATTTCAAACTGTCATTTAAGTAGAAACTGAAAGGAGGCCGGGCTTGGACGAGTGATGCAACCCGACAAAGATTTTAAAAAATAAATAAAAATTTAAAAAATCGATTTTTTTTCGAATATTATTCGGATTTAAAGGAAATTTCTTTTTCTCACTATAATAACAAGACAGACAGAGTGAGGGAGAAAGGGATGAAACAGTTTGGTTAGGAGCGTTACAGTAAATCATACAAGCCCAATATAAGAACATTTTGGATTTTGGAAGGAAAGAAGACATCATCGAGAAAGTTAGATTAAATGAAAAGTTCTCTTCACATAACCTCCGATTTAATATGATCTGAAAGACGGGTCAAATTTTAAGTGCTTTAAAAAAATAAACAAAAATGGAGAAAAGGAAATAAGATTTTGAAAAATATCAAGAACTTGAGAGCAAAAATTTGGGAATTTCTGATTTTTTTTACTTTTTACTCCTTTGCTTGATGGAATCGTTCTTGTCACTGTTCACTGGTTCATTTGCCTTAACTGATTTTATAGAGTGTCATAGTTCTCTTTATGCATTCTTATTTAGTACTAGCTGAAAACACGCACTTCGCTATGGAGTACATTCAAATTAAATTCAACGGTCATTGTAGGCAATTAATGCCAAAAATATGTATATATATTTATAATAAATACAACGATCAGTATATGCAATTGATGTAATATATATATATATATATATATATATATATATATATATATATATATATATATATATATATTTATAAAAAATCGTAAGGGATATTTTTATAGACAAAATAATGTAGATGAAAATATTCAAATTAAATGTAATAGAACATACTAAAGAATATAGTACAGTTAATATAGTACAGTTTGAGGAACATATCTTTTACTGTTTTTTAATATTTTTTTGGATAATGTCCAATCGTCTGCCGCATTAGCAAGGGAAAAAATATTTTTTTGTCTATTTCTTTGTTATGTACGTGACGATAAATTTATTTAAAGTACCAGAAAAAGAAATCACGTGATCAGAATTTAATAAATTAAATTCTAAAAATTAATCTTTAAAAATTCACCAAACTTCAGAAAATGGAGGTAAAGATTCGAAAAAGATTTCATTTTAAAGGAATTTTTATGATCTTTCTCTTGATATAAATTTTATAATCCTCAAATTATTATTTTAAATGCAAACTTAAAAGAAGTCAATAAAGCAGTTCAAAAATTTAATTTAAAAAAATCTAAGAAGAATTTTTCAAAAATGTTTCTTAATGCATCCCTATACAATAAGAAGAATCGCCATGCAAAATTTCAGCCCTTTAGGTCCAGCGTTTTAGTCTGTGCGTTATATGTCAGTCAGTCAGTCAGTTACGGAACTGTTTTATATACATAGATTAATAAAAGAAAAATCAAAATATACCCTGAAATTGTGAAAACAAAGAAGCAAATTTAGATCAGCTCCACGTTATGATACACGTACTTGTAGTAACCTAACTTTTGAAATTTTTCGTTTAGATCTTACTTATCCTACTTTGAGGAATATCATATTTACACAACGCAGCATTTATATACTTTTTGTGCATTATTTTCCCATGTTTCAAGGATTTTATGGTTTTATTTATTTTTTAACATAACAACGAGAAAAGATTAAAAATATATTGAACTCTCAAACCTTTATAAATATTTTATCTTTTGCAAGAAATGCAATAAAAAGCTTTAGATAAAAGTTACGAACAGATCGTATGAGAAACACATACACAAGGAAAATCAATCATATATAAGGGAAGCACATACCCAGATAAAAGGAAGTATGTTTTTTACATTAAGAAAAAAAAAGAACCTCTTAAGGATTTTCATTACTGGAAGAATTCTGAGCTATTTCCTGAGGGAAAATTTCGTCAAACTATGTTCTCTTGTTTTATGTTTGTTAGAAAATGTCTTTGAAATTTTTCGTATTTGTGCTAAAGTCTTGAATTTAAGTACCTGCCTTTAGCAAAATTGAATAAATGTATACTTCCAGCAGCTTGCTGAATTAAGCAATTTACTTCAATAAAATTTGTTTTGGGAGAAAAAAAATTCCAAGTCCACTTTCCCAGTATCACAAAAACTTAATATTTCTCAGGAAGTTTCAGATTAAGTAGTTCATTTTACAATTAATCACACTAACCTGGGAATTTTTCAGGGGATCATGCCCTTAAAAATCGAATCCAAAGCATAATCGACAGTACACCTACAATCCAGAATGTCGGATGCATTGAGTTTTTGCCTATAACTTTATTATAGGGAATTGAGTAGTTTATTATAGGGAATTGAGATGAAACTTGCTCCTTCCGGAGATCTTCCATGAAGTCATCTGTATTTTACAACATCAAGTTAAAATTTTATTTTATTTCCTTCTTGATTTCGTCTGTCACGGTCCTTTTGTATCAACTATTTACAAACCATTCTTGGTATGATTTTCTTACTCGTCAAGAATTTGGGCGAAATGACGTCCTTCACAGCCAGGTAGAAAAATGAGCGAGAAAAGAGCACACGGAAAAATAAGATACCAACCAAGTAGCTAATTGAGTTTATCCACAGTGTTCCCGTGAGTGCCGTTTACCCTCTAATAAACGCATGTGGTTCAACGTGTCTAAAGTGTATAAGGTATGTTTCCATTTAATTTTTGAAAATATCTGCCTGCAAATTTATTATTCGTGTAATTATGTTAGATTAATCACTAAAATTGTTTTAAGAAATTTTCTTGAGCCTAATTGTATCAAAAAATCTGTTTTAAGTGTTTAGAAGTTGCCTTAAAGAATCCCTTACACCTTTCTTCATTAAAATTATTTAAATTTGAGTGCGAGGCTAATGCTAGTGAAGACAGGACATTACAAAATGTCACTAACTCAAATAAAACTTTCCGTCAAGCCACTGAAATTATGTATATCCAAAACAATTTCATCTCAGCACGGTGCAGCAAGTTTATGTTGAATTAGAATCGCTTAGAAATCTTACAACTCATATCCTTTATTTTTAAACAAATTTTGAGTTTAATAAGCTGTACTTCACCAAAATTTACAAAAAAAAGTATTTTAATTTGAAAACATAAATACTAATATATAATATCGCTGTTATAACTAAACACATTAATAGATCTAATTTCGAAGTCATAATCTCATAAAAATATTTTCAACTACTAAACCAAAGCATGACAATCTGACCGACTGAAAAAAGCGAAAAATTTGATTAATTTGAGTGACTAGGAATTTAATTTAGGAATTCAAGAATCCTAAAAAATTCATTAAGTTTCTAATGTTGATTAAATGACTGCGTCACCAATTTTCCTCTCTTTTCCCATTTCTATATACTCGTTTTAAATATTTGAAATTTTATAATCGAGAAACCTTCCCCTGACCGATCTGAGACATCTCCACGACCTCCTACTCACCACTGGTAGCGAACCTGGAATGGATAAACACTGCTTAACACGTGCGGACTTATTATTCGGACGCTGTAATTATTTTGACGTGGCCCGCCAGAATCCTTCAGCTAGTTAAGGAAGAAAGTTTGGACAGGTTAGTTAGGAAAGATACTTTGGAGCAAGTGCGACCTTTCAATACATGGCCGAAAAATCCTGTGTAAAATCCAGCACGTTTCTTTTCATACAATTTAAACAAACGTACGAACGTTTTTCAAATTAAAATACTTTTTTTTTGTAAATTTTGGTGAAGTACAGCTTATTAAACTCAAAATTTGTTTAAAAATAAAGGATATGAGTTGTAAGATTTCTAAGCGATTCTAATTCAACATAAACTTGCATAAAGTGAGCAAGTAAAGATGATGTAATAAAAAGATGATGTCCGGCTTATCACCCGTAGCCTTATGAAAAATGTATTTATCACAAATGCCAGTGTTTAACAATTAAGTCATTAACGTTCTGGCTTCCCAATATATCTGAACAGTACATTTAAAACTTTTAAGTGTAAGGCACGTGTCAGACGTGGCAACTGTCCATCGAGCGTCCAGAATTACAGAGACTGCAGACCGGGGAGTCCTTTAGTCCAATTTAAAAAAGCTGGGCATTGAGACAATCGTGCCCTGTTAAAAGACAGAAGGTGGCAACACCAGAACTACGTGGAAGGTCCGGGATCGGCGTTCCACAATTAAAGAGACGCTCCAAGACCTTTCTCCTAGCTAATGTAGATATGTCCAATTTAAATCTTTTCTCAAATTACATTTTAATGAGAAGTTTAGCTGAATGAAAATTTTTTTTTCAATGAGGAGGCACTTGTCGCGAAGACATTCGCCTATAATTCCCCGCAGTTTTACTGGCCATTTAATTATGGGGGCGCCCTACCAGCATTGCCCTCTATGAAGGGACGACACAAACGGAGGCATTTTAGTGGCGCTTCGCCAGGATTCGATCTGAGCACCCTCAGCACCGAAAACCAGCGCGCTGTATCACAAGGCCTCCACGGCCCGCTGAATGAAAAGTCGAAGGATTATATGACCTCTTTAGAACAGAGATACCTTTCTTTGCGAGGAAATCATCTCTTTCATTACCTTCCACTCCGCAGTGGGAGGGAACCCACTGTAATATCGGCACACAATATATCGAGACACAATATCGGCAAGTGACTTCAAAAGAGACCTACATTCGGAAAGCATTGCATTGTTGTAGGAAATATAGAGCACCCGTACAATCAGTTGGACTGTCTTGTGTAGACAGAAAAATCCAGTGCCCCGTGAAATAGCCTGCGAGTTTGTTACTGTCTTTAGGCGTTTAAAGGAAATAGAAAATAGGCGAATGTACAATACCGTAAACACCGTAAACATCGTAACATTAATTAATTTGTTTTCTGTCAGAAGCTGTGTATATTATTTTACAGAAAAATTGATTTCTATTAAATGTGTAAAAAAGTAAACAAATGCTTTTTAATTTAATACAGTTGCCTCATGAGGCTGTTGTTAGGCTAAAGAAACTGGTCCACTGAACAAAAAATATACACATAGAACGATTAAAAGAAAAGACTTAAAATGGTTAACAAAAAATGTCAAGCAATTTGAAAAATATTTTCTAAAAACTGCTAATGTCATATTATGCTTAACTAGCTGAAAACCCGCACTTCCCTAAGGAGTACATTCAAATTAAATACAACGGTCACTGTATGCAATTAATGCCAATATATATATATATATATATATATATATATATATATATATATATATATATATATATATATATATATATATATATATAATAAATACGACGATCAATATATACAATTGATGTAAAAAAACAAAAAAATATTTATAAATAATCGTAAGGGATATTTTTATAGACAAAATAATGTAGAAGAAAATATTCAAATTAAATTTAATAGGACATACTAAAAAATATAGTACAGTTAATATAGTACAGATTGAGGAACATGATATCTTTTATTGTATTTTAATATTTTTTTGGATAATGTCCAATCGTCTGCCGCATTAGTAAGAAAAAAAAATATTTTTTTTGTCTATTTAATTGTTATGCAAGTCACGATAAATTTATTTAAAGTACCAGAAAAAGAAATCACGTGATCAGCATTTAATAAATTAAATTGTAAAAATTAATCTTTAAACATTCACCAAAAATCAGAAAATGGAGATTATTATTTTAAATGCAAACTTAAAAAAAAGTTACTAAAACAGCTTAAAAATTTAATTTAAAAAAATCTAAGAAAAATTTTCCAAAAATCTTTCTTGTGCACCCCTACACTATGAGAAGAATCGCCATGAAAAATTTCAGCCCTTTAGACCAGCGGTTTGGACTGTGCGTTGTATGTCAGTCAGTGAGTCAGTCAGTTACGGAACTGTTTTATATATATAGATTAACTGACAGTTAAAATTAAGAGGATATCCCCGTTGAACTATTACCTACCTGTTTACATGTATACACTAACATGTTTCATGTGCGTATGCAATATCTGCAATATTCATAGTTTTCTTTACATGCGAGAAGTTTCTTCAATATTCCTTATTTAGATATATTAATATAAAATTTTACTAGCCCCAAGAATACCAATCTAAAAACATGAATTCAATCTTGCTGAAAAGACGACGCACATTTCTTTTTACGAGCTTCACACTAGTGATAAACATTATCACTCTCGGTTAGCGCACATTCGCTTGTCATAAACACCGTCAAATCCAATACCCGATAAAATAAAATAAAAAAGAAGTATGCCCGAGAATAAAGAAAATTCAAAATTATTCGGTGCATACACAAGACTTTCATTTCCCCTGTCCAACAACTCTCCTGAATTTTCTTTGATCAGAATTTCTCGTCTTCGAACCGGAAAAACAAAAACAAGTTTCAATACCGCCGCAAGGAGGCGCATCAGCGGCCAATTTTCTAAACTATCTCTGAAGCAGCAGGGGGAAAAAAATGAGCGGAGACAAGGCGGGCGGGAATCATAAAAATCAGCGGGATAGAGTTAAAAAGTTTTCTGGCTTTCCCGAGCTTGTTTGAGATCGAAGGAAAGTTTTTCCTCTGGAATAATAAGATGAGGATGAAGAAAAAAAAGGGTGGGGTAAAAACCAGCTCTGTCAGCCCAATTTAAGAAAATTTCGGATAGGAGGGGAATGTTTGAAGCGCAGACAATGGTTCCTTTACCACTCCAGGTAAAAGGAAAATGCTCTCCGAGTTCTCCTGCCGTTTTACCTCGTTCCGAGAGCTAGGCAAATTTTCGCTGTTGGGAGAAAAATATAAAGAGTAAACAAAACACCGGCGGTGAAAACGATCTGGTTTGAAAGTGCAAAGAAACTGAAAGGAAGAGGGAATGCCAGTGGAGTCTATTGCAACTTTTATGTAAACATTTCTTGTCTCTGAAATGAAGAATGGAAATAAATCTCATGCTGTACCAGTCATATTATTTATCTTTCTATAATCTTATGCATTACTTAGCTTTGGAATTCTCTTTGTTTTAATTTACATTACTTTGCTTTAGTATTCATTAACATGGCTCATTTATAAATCAATAAAGATGGCATGTATTCAAGCATTAAGGATTTATCAAAGAGGGATTAATCGAGGACTTAATGATATAAATTATCTATTATGGCAATACTATTAAAATAATTATGTTATCGTTTATAATAGTTGTAACAATGTGCCATATATAGGTGGCTTAGAAATCATCGCATTTGTTGAGGGGTTAGAAATGAATTCAACTTAAAATTAAAAAAAATAAAGACTACGTATAAAATTAAATTTCATGCACTAATAATACCTTGTAAACAAAATATACAGGGTGTCTATAATTAAACTTCCCTACTTTAAAGTTGCCTACAGTCGAAACTATTGTTCAGAAAGTTATGAAATTTTGTGTAGGACATACTGAAGGGATGGTAATTGGTTTGAGCGAATAAAAATAATAGTTCAAAATTTCACCACCTAAGGGAGGTTTTTGATGAATTGCACATTTACGGCTGGTTCTTTACTTAAGATTTCACCATCTTTTTATCCATAGGTCACCCTAACACAATAACTCATACTCATTAAATTTTACAATCTTTAAAGTGATTGCAAAGTCGATCGGAAATTTGTTCGATAACTAATTTTCGGACAAAAGATTTGAAGGAACGAAGAAGAAACAAATATGCAAATTAATTTGTGTCGACGTAGAGTAGAATCTGTTATAAAACCTAGAAATTTTCATAGAGATACCTGATCTGAAAGACAGCATTTCACGACATGTTCTCAGCATTTCCCAGGATACACTGATGTCAACATGCTATCTTACGATTTCAAATGGTAGCTGAAAATGATGGCCGTCATGTTGAACATGACTTGTTGTAATAAATTTTTTTAACTATAGTAAATGTTGGCTAAATGTGTAATTCATTAAAAAAGCGCTCTGGTGGTGAAATTTTGAACAATTTTTTTTTTAATCGCCTAAACAAATTCCTATTCCTTCAATATGTCCTACACAAAATTTCATAACTTTCTGAACAATAGTTCAGACCGTAGACAACTTTAAAGTAGGGAAGTTTAATTATAGACACCCTGTATATTTTGTTTACAAGGTATTATTAGTGCAGAAAATTTAACCTTATACGTAGTCTTTATTTTTTTAATTTTAAGTTGAATTCATTTCTAACCCCTCAACAAATGCGATGATTTCTAAGCCACCTATATATGGCACATTGTTACAACTATTATAAACGATAACATAATTATTTTAATAGTATTGCCATAATAGATAATTTATATCATTAAGTCCTCGATTAATCCCTCTTTGATAAATCCTTAATGCTTGAATACATGCCATCTTTATTGATTTATAAATGAGCCATGTTAATGAATACTAAAGCAATAATAAATAATAGCAGATACACTAAATTTGCGAATAAGCTTTCTTTATTAATAAAAGTCTACGTACATGTAATGCAAAATGCATATTCAGGTCTAAGTAAAATTACAAGTGTATTCAATTTTATTTTCTTTGCTTAGAGATAATTTTTTATATTTGTCATTAAGCAGTGCCATTAAGCAGTATGTCTGTCATTTCTGAGAACTTCAAGGGCAATTGAGGACTTGCATGACATTTTCATTATACAAAACATCGTTTATTGTATATTAAGATGTATTCAAAAAAGTCTTTCACTGAGCAGCAAAGCTGAACGTTCCTAATATCGAGTAATGCGTTCGAAATACTAGTTCTTGTGTTTCACTCCCCGTAAAAGAACTTGTATCTAGTAGATACGCAAAGTGTATAAGAACTATCTAATCGTCACAGGTATTTTAACTGTATGGACGATTCAACGTAATGTTAAAGAGCATCTGAACGCTTTTAGGGTACCGAGGGCATATAGACGCTTCATACAACTTGAAATTTTTTTAAAATGATCAAAATGAAAAAGATGAAATTTTTAACAGTACTTTCCCCCAATCAATAGCTTTAGCGATTCCAATTAATAACTTGTAGGATTCTAATAAAAGGATCTTTACTACTTATAAATATGGACATGTAATCATATATATATATTTATATATATATATTTATTTATATATATAAATATATATATATATATATATATATATATATATATATATATATATATATATATATATATATATATATCATATTTCATAATTGCAGTTTCATTTGCCCTCAGTTGTAAATTTTTTTTTCAATAGTGTTTTGTTTTAATGCGATGGATATGCGTGTAATCATAAATAGCAGAAAATAATAAACAGTTAAACAATACAAAATAATTCCTAGCGAGAAAAATAGATTAGTTGGAAATAAAATGTACAAAAGATTCTCCATTTCAGAATAATGAAGAAAAAAACAAACGTATTTTACACACATTTTAAATTTTTTGTTGTGAGTAGAGAAAATATAAAAATCAGTTAAAAGAAATCTCTTAAAGGAAAAAAAAGAGGTTGCATTGCTGAATAGCAAATCCCAGGAGTAGAACTCTAGTGATTCGAACATAACTACAGTATGTGAATAAAGCTATTGGTAATCACGTAATTCCATATCATGTTCACATGAGAGAGCCAGACAGTAAAATCCATTTCAATTTGCCAGTCTCTGGCATCTGGAATTCATCAGAGCCACTAAAGCAATACTAATATTGGTTACATCTCATGACAGATTTATCATTACGTAATGCTCTTAGGGTAACTCAAAGCTACAACACAGAATAGAGTTCCGTACACTGTTAGGAAACATAAAATTTAGCGGTAATACAACAAGAAATAATATAGAGTTTGTTACGACAAGTAGAGGAGTCAGTTTTAGAGTAATGGGAATCTTCTAGGGTTAATCTATGTTAATCACCCCTTTCACGTACATTAAAATAATAATTAGATGAGGAATCAATATATATATATATATATATATATATATATGTGTGTGTGTGTGTATATATATATATATATATACATACCTACATACATACATATATATTTTTTTACTCTCAGAATACATGCCTAACATATTAAGCGAAAAATTCGTTCCACACAATATAATCATCTTCAGTGTATCTGAATATTGCTCCAATAACCATTAAATGCGTTGAAGAATAGATAGACTTAATTTTGTCACTCTCTAGTAAAATATTTATAGAAATTCCGATTTTGATAATATTTTCTATAGATATTCTATTCGAAATTTGAAATATAGTGCTCAGGAACCTATTATACAGGTGAAACCCTAAATCTGACTGGTCTGCATTCATGAATGATGTTTTAGGTTTTGTAGGACAACTGTAACTTTTAAATCTAGTGTCACACATACCTTTTATATAACTACATGCATTTATTAATATTAACTATCATCAAAGTCTCTATCAGTTGCATTTAAATAAATGTGTAAAATAAACCCAAGTAATTAGGCCAAAATTGTGAACAGGCTAAAATTTTTTAACTCCTCCAGAAGTGCTAACGGCCACAGATATTATATAACTTGACTTTTAGCATGGATTTTAAAAGGAGATTAATTGTTGAAAAACGTAAATCTAAACTCAAAAACAAGTTTTTAACAACCAGCTGTTTGAAAATTAGTATCACTTTCTATAAACAGGAAATAATATAAAATAAACAGCATCTGGTGGGAAACAATATAATTTATATTACTCAGAAATTTCAACCACACATTTATAAAACAAATCTCAAACACTCAGAATTAAAACGCTAAAAACAGATTTATTTAGAAAACGCTGTATAAAAAGTTCGATTTATTCACTTTCAAACCATTATGGAGTAACATATGTACTCTTCGGCTAGAGCTTTACAAACGATCGTACAAATATTTTGGCGTAGTTTAAGCTTCCTGTAAGTTAAAAAAAGAAGTATAAGTGTAGTTTACGTCAACAATTCGGATGAAGAATTTTTCATGGCGTATTGTTTGATAAAAGAATTAGGGCGTTATTGTAAAATAGTGAATATGCCCATGTACGTTACAACGCTATCGCTGACAGATATAAAATTATACGGTTAAGTGTACGAACATTTCACAAAAACAGGTTTTGTAGAACACAGAATTGAGAGACTTCAAATCTGAACAAGGGATTAACTACATTTGTTAAGGATCCATTAATAACATTTCCCCAAACTCAATCCAACTTCTGATTGTCTCACCATGTACGATAATGATACTATTAATTCTGCTGGAACTTTACAAGAAAGTTTCAGAAAGCGCGAAAATGACTTTAAACATTATTTTCCTCGGGTCAAATAATCACTCGGTTTTAAGGCCTAGTGAGCGGGTTTGGGATATGTTGGAGTAATATGTTCTACATTAAAGTCCTCTTGTATTGAATGAGAAACAGCTAAAAGACTGTTTCCAGAGTTCATACGTATCTCCATAATTTTCAGCATCATGTTGAATTTTCTGGAAGATGTACTATAATGCAAGACGTATATTTTGGACAGAAAAGTGTCTGTAATGAATAAAAAGTTTTATTTTGTGACAAGAGGGTGTAGGATTTAAGGAAACTGGAAGATTCAATTTTTCCTATTCGTGCTACTAAAGTTAGGTCTGAAAGCTTGGGCTTATATGCCAGGCGATAATGCCCAAAACTTTACCCGAAACAATGCCATTTTAGTAAACTTCCTTTGATCCTGAAAGAACAGAAATAATCCATTCACCTGTGGGATTTATAAAATGATTCAATTTCATTTACTTGAGCAACTCCCAATTTACTAATTCTCCTTTTACGTATTTGCTTTAAGGGATCATTTGGGAAATGTACATTCTTTCAAAAATGGTATCTTTAAATAGTATTTTGAAAAAGAAATAAATATTCGTGACATATTTTAATTCCAAACGTGAATGATCGACCAAACTCCTCGTTTTGTGACGCTATAAATAATGAAAATTAAGTAATAATGGTTAAGGCTATCGCATTCATACTGTTTATCGCCTGTGTCAGTGGCTCCGGAGATAAATTAAGCACTGCACGGAAAATGTCAGCTGCATTTCTCAGAGTGAACCATTTTTAAGATGAAGATGACAGCCAAGAATTTAAAGCGAGTCTAAATATCCCATTTCGTAAGAGGCCATTGCCTTAAGGGACATCTCATAAAGTTTAGATTTTGTGGTGACAACTGAGGGAGATTAAATATTTAATCCACCCATTTATTACTTAGCCAGACTAGTTGAAAACGGAACAAGGTTCAGTGTGGGTAACTCTTTGAGTTTCTGTATCAGAGGAAATAGCTGTAAATAGTTTTAATTTAAAAAGACTGGGGCATATATATATTGAGAATATAGTGGTACTTGTTACAAGAAAAAAATATCTGAAATTTAATTTACTTTTTCATCTGCAAGATAGCATTTGTTTAGACATTATAAACATGCTACAGAAGAGTTTTAAAAGCAGAGTTTGAGCAAACACAGGCCCTTCTTTCTGTTAACATTGTTTACGGACAAATTAATCGGGTGATTAAGCAGGTAAGGTGGCCCTGTCTAAACTTTGAAAAATATGTTTCGAAGAGTTCCGACATTTTGTCAGCTGATAAATAATCATTTCTGTGGTAGTAACTATTAGAAACTTTGATAGTTATAACGAACAGTAATTTGTAACAAACATTATTTCTCACAAAATATCCCTAGCTCTTAACTACTTAATAAGAAAACGTTGCATTTTTAGACTGTGCAGATAAATGC
This sequence comes from Dolomedes plantarius, assembly GCA_907164885.2. Taxonomy (NCBI): domain Eukaryota; kingdom Metazoa; phylum Arthropoda; class Arachnida; order Araneae; family Dolomedidae; genus Dolomedes; species Dolomedes plantarius. Next base: position 147,813,301 of record OU015495.1, read on the forward strand.
CTGAATAAAACAACGGATCCCTTTTTAATAAACTGTTGGAGCTTTGTTTTATTATCTGCTCACAGATACAATACCTTTCATATTGGTCTTAAAAAAAAAGAAAAAAAATTAATTTCTGAAGGCATAAGTGACATATGACAATGAACAAGGAAAGATGTCTAGTTAAATCACTAAAATTACCTTTATCACTGTTTAAATTAATTAAGGATGCTCAACAACATACGACTTATTATAAGAAGGTAACCAGTTGGAGACAAATAAAGAAAATGGGAACAATGTTATTTATTACATTTTTATTAACAAACATATTTAGTATTCTGAAATATAATATTTGTATATATCATGTAGAGTTAATTGCTTAAACATAATAGATGCTTTTAATTACCGTTCAACAGAACTACATTGCGCTGAATTTTAAAAACTGTTTGGATTTTGAGAACGAGAACTGAAGAGTAAGAAATGTTGCTTAAACTTTTAGAATTTAAACTGTTAAAAGAATTTGCAACACACTGACACAAAGCAATTTTTTTTCTATTTTCTGTATTTAGATTTATCACATAACATAACTTATTACTAGAGACAATAATATAAGTTGCTCCACAGATCTTAACATATATTCTGAAAACGTATTTTTTTTTAAAAAAGGGACTTTAACCATATTATAAAAAGGTTTGAAAAAGAAAGGTTTTCTGTTATAGTTTTTTTTTATTCAATTATCTTTTTTTTTGGTAAAATGAATAGAATTTTATTTATTTTGGATTTTAATACCTTAAATTCGTTGATTGGGACTTATATGATTTTTTAAAATATACTTATCGAGATAGCTGTCAATGTATGCATTTAAATTTTTCATGCTAATTAAGAAAATTCAAAATATTCTTAGTCGAAATTTTAATCATGTATTCGAAAAAAACATAAAACAAATATAATGATAGGAATTAAATACGCTTTTCGTAAGTGTAACAAAGCATTTTATTACAATGTCCATACCAGTGGTGCACCCAGGATTTTTTCTTGGGGGGGGGGGCGAGATGAATGGATAAAAATATTTATAATGCATGGGGGGGGACAGAGATGAACAAATAAAAATATTTATAATGCAAAATTAATATCTCTACTTCTTTGGGGGGGGGGGGCAGGGCCCCCTGGGTGCGCCACTGGTCCATACCTATTTTAATCGAGTTTGATTTATACAAAAAATTATATCTATTTGCATCATCTCCATGACGTTAGATCCTTTAAAATATTTCAATTTGTCTGTTTTAAAAACCAAAAATATGTCTCGGAGCGTATGTGCTGCCCTCTAACGGCGTGAATACATCCATTTAAATACCCAACAAATACAATCGAAGATGAACGTGCTCAAAATTTAAAAAAATTTTATCATACTTTCGTAAAAAAACAAAAATACAAAGATCGAGTCTTTGTATTTCTATTTCCCCGTTCTTTACTTTTATTTCTCCTACCTAACTCACGAATTTATAATTCTTATGATTTAAAATAAACAACATTTTAAAATATATTTTATTTCATCCGATACATTTTCTCTATTAAATCCGATAAATTTTTCTCTGTGTGTAAGCACACACACACAGATATACGTGTATATATATATATATATATATATATATATATATATATATATATATATATATATATATGTGTGTGTGTGTGTGTGTGTCAGTCAGTCAGTCAGTCATTATGGGAGATATGCCATTTTTTCATTGTTTTCGGCAAATTAAAAAAGTAACTTTTGTTGTGTAATATAAAACAGCCCAATTAAATTTTTCAATCTAATAATTCTTTAGTTAATACTCATATTCAACCTCAAGCATATGGTCAACATATGTGAATTTGCAATTAGGGACTAAAATTTTGGGGGAGGGTTGAAAATAACTCTTTTATACTTAACAACATTTGCCAATACGAATAAGTTAGTATTATTTTATAATTCCACATATCAGCTTTTGCCACTTTAAAGAATCAATTTTAAGTGTGACATATGAACTTAAAACATAAAATTGAATTTTTCAGACATATCAACATCTGCCATAACGCCACAGGAAAAAAAAGAAGAAGATATTTATTTATCTATTTATATATGTTTATATATATATATATATATGTGTGTGTGTGTGTGTGCGTGTGAGTGCGTGCAAGATCTTTTACTACTAGTTATATGTAAAAAGGATTTAAAAGGATTTCTGGAGTTCTTTGTCTGATCACTATCTGTTTTCAGAAAACTTTCGAGCGACTGCAGTTTTTTAAAAGACAGGATGACAGATAAAAAAATCACATGACATAGATGTTTATCTTTTTTTATTTTTCAAGAGTGAAATTCAAGATAATTGAACTTCATTCTGTCTAAACTGTAACATGCAACGCAGAAAGAGTCCTTGGGGAAAAACCTTTGTTTAAAATCTTTTCTGACATCGAATTTAACGGTAGCATCAAACTTTACGTCAAAAGTGGTCAAAAATAGTTTCTATTCTAATTTGTCAGTTAGTATCCCCCTGAAAATAATAAATTACGCGATATCCCTTATTTTGTCCAACCTCTGAGCTTATACTTTCTATTACCTTTTGAAAGTAATTGCATGTATTCTATGGCCATTCTGAAACCTTAAAAGCTATATTTAGGAATTAGTAATTCTCAGCATGTAGAACAAATGCTGAAAATTTAGCATAAAAGAGCTAAATATTTCAACAATAGTACTACTATATTTTGATAAAAACAATACTTATAAGCATTATAAATATTTCAACAAAAGTCCTACTATAATTTGACAAAAATACTGCGTATGAGCATTATAAATATTTGAACAATAGAACCATTATATTTTAACAAAAATAATGCTTATGAGCATTATTAATATTTCAACAATAGAATTACTATATTTTGACAAAAATATTGCTTATGAGCATTTTAAACATTTAAACAATAGGACTACTATATTTTAACAAAAATAATGCTTATGGGCATTATTAATATTTCAACAATAGGGCTACTATATTTTGACAAAAATAATGCTTATGAGCATTATAAATATTTCAACAATAGGACTATTATATTTTAACGAAAATAATGCTTTTGATCATTGTTAATATTTCAACGATAGGACTACTATATTTTAACAAAAATAATGCTTATGAGCATTATTAATATTTCAACAATAGAATTACTATATTTTGACAAAAATATTGTTTATGAGCAATTTAAACATTTCAACAATAGGACTACTATATTTTAACAAAAATAATGCTTATAAGCATTATTAATATTTCAACAATAGGGCTACTATATTTTGACAAAAATAATGCTTATGAACATTATAAATACTTCAATATGAGCATTATAAATATTTCAACAATAGGCCTATTTAATTTTAACGAAAATAATGCTTATGATTATTTTTAATATTTCAACAAAAGGCCTACTATGACAAAAATAATGCTTATGAACATTGTTAATATTTCAACAATAGGACTACTATATTTTAAGAAAACTAATGCTTATGAGCATTATTAGTATTTCAACAATAGAATTACTTTATTTTTGCAAAAATAATGTCTATGCTGTTTATAAACAAATATAAGATTGAAAATTCGGATCATTTTGTAAAGATATCTATACAGTTCCAAAATTGACTTTCTATACCCTTATTCCACAATTAAGAATTTCAGAAATATAATAAAATTGTATTTTTAAAACAAGCCCATAGTAGCAATAATCATGTTGCAATATCTCGAATTCCGTTAATATTAATAGCGATAAATAATATTTTTTTTCACACACGTCAGAAGCTAATGCAGGTTAAATAATAACGCCTAGCACAACATTTATTGCGTTTAACACGACCACCGCTGACTCTTATTACGATGATAAATGATACTTTGCACGGAAACTGTTGCACTTCCCGCGCAGGGTAGTTTTTTTCAGCCGGAATACAACAAAGGGAGAAATATTACGAGTTTTAATTTACTGTTATGTTAGAGGAATTGCAAGACTTAACGGATAAATAACTCAAATATTTTTTTACCTTAAACTGAATGTTATTACAGAATGCTTAGAAGGAGAAATGTTTAAATACAACACATATGACTGCTTTTTTTTCTTTTATGGCATCACTTAGAGTAAGACCCAATTTTTTATGTCAGACGAGAAGAAAAATGTCATTAAGTAATGCATTGTTGCGGCAGTATAATCAGTTTTTCTTTTTTTATTTCGTTTTATGGCGTAATAAAGCAATTTAATATCGTGTAAGTATATTTTTCCTCGCATTATGTATGCTCTTAGTAAATATACATGTATAGTCACCAGAGAAATAACAAAATCCTACCGAAATATATTTTTATGCATTATGCACGTTCAGGAAATCTAATAAGAATGCATAACAGCTACAATTTTCCCTACTTTCATGCATTTCGATATGCTGTATTGTACGTTTTTTAAGTTTAAGGGTCAAAGGACCCGCAACCTCGTTTTCTTTTATCAAATTTTCGATATTTTACTCTAAACACTAAATGAGAATAATAAATATTATTTTTTTGCTACATCAAACACACTTAGAATTCACATATAAGAATTTTTGGGGACAATATAGGACCAGTTTTTCAAAAAATTCTTCAAAAATGCAAGAATTTTTCAAAATGCTCCATGCGCATTCATTTTCTTCCGATTTCTTCCAAAATTCTCAGGATTGATGATGAAAGTGTTTTATCCCAAAACTGTGCATCATTCTTTGAAACCGTAATTTTTTCAATTTTATACACCATGAAATAAAATAAAAACATGTAAAATCATAAAAAAATAACAGGCAGATCTAGAGAAAATATATTTAGGGTTTAGATTCATACGAAAAAAAATCAGTGCATAATTATACTTATATAGATATATATATGAAACGGGCTTGATTTACGCCCGTTTACTAAATTCAGTTCGTGGCACCGAAATCATGTAAACTCCTTGAAATCCTAAGTAATGTAGTCTAAAAACAGGAAGCACACGTTATAAGTCCAAGTAAACTAGGTTTATTGTTTCATCTATTACGACCACTGATCCAAGTGCACATCTTAGCGCTCGCCATTTTCAAGAAACCGCCGCGGCGACGAGCTAAACGCCCGCAAGCAACGAGCTTCCAATTTAATCTGCGTAATTCTATGTTCTCATCAGCGCGTCCCCCTTTACTACGCATGCCCAAAACACCACATGGACTTTCTAGAATCATCTTTTGTTTACGTAAGCATTAATTTTCGGACAAAACCCTGTACGTCTAAAATAGATTCCCTCAATGGAACTTTGTTGTGATGATAATTAATAGTTTTGGAAGTGATTAAAGTTAATATTAATATCGGGTATTCAGATAAATAAATTAGTAAAGTAAGTAAGTAAGTATATTTTAGTAACGATTGTGCTTTGTTTTAATAAAGTTATTAAGCCTCTGCTATATATGTAAGGGTTATACTTGTAGTGATCAGATATTAATTGATTTGATTAATGTCATCGCATTTGGAGAAGTGTGCGCAAGTTTCTCTAAACGTTTTGACATTGAGAAGAATTAAGTTTGAAATAGATCATAAAAGGTTATACCTTATTATTGTTAATATTGATAAATTAATAAGCCTTATTTTGAAATAATTGTGAGATGGCTGTACGGAAAGGTCCGACGACGTTCATGTCTTGGCGTCATGCACGCTTTAAAAAATGGCGTTAAGGCTCCCCTCATGACTTCTTTAAATAATAGTGTTTTTTTTTTGTGCTGCAGCATTTTAACTGGGTAATATGATTTTAATTTCTTTTTTTTTGGTTTACTGAATTTTTCCATAGTTTTACTTTTGTTTTTTTTCTCAATCACTTTTTCATTTATTAGGTTTTTTTTTTATATTCGCCAGCCATTTCATTTTTAATTGTCATTGTATATATTTTATTGTGTTGTGAAGATATAGATTCTTAGTTTTACAGCAATTGTATTTTTGATAATTTAATATTGGTATTTCGAAAAAAATGTTGAATAGAACTGATTACCAGATTGGTGGTAATATTGTTAATGTAATCGGAAGGAATAAATTTGTTATGTTAGTTTGTAAAGTGGTGTCATGTCGGTCCTTGCCTTTTTTAGTAAATTTTCTGATTTTCAGCTTTAGGTTTTCTTTTTATTTCAGCAGATATGAAGCTTTTTCTTTTAGGTGAGATAATTTCATTTCTAGGTGTTCTCCAAGGTTAAGTAAATTTATTAGATTTAATTTCATTTTTCTTTTGGCTCATTAATCACCACAGTGATGCAGACAGTAATGAACCTAGGGTAAATTATAATTATTATATGTTTATGGGTTATTGCTAAACACAACGCAACTTTACCATCTAACTTAAAATGTACTAACCACTAATGGCCAAATGGCATATATTGTTGTACTTAAATTTAACTGAAACCTAGCTTAATTAGTAAGAGTTATTCCTACCTTCAATTCATTAATTAATTAATTAGTAAGTAATTATAATATTATAAGGTTTAAATAAACCCCAATACAAAAGTTCGTTGCCACAACTTCAATTTAGTTTCGAGAATCGAGGTCATCTATTCTAGACGGGGAAAAACCCTTTTTTCAATGCGTTTTGCCAATGATTTTAATGTTAAATTTGATTATTCTGAGGCCCCCCTGTAAATTGCTTAATTACTATTATTTTCTAATTCTTAACATATATATATATATATATATATATATATATGTTCTGCCCCAAATTCCTTATTTTGAATTCTAAGGGTCTTCAATGTAGTGAAATAGAATATTTCATTTTCTCATTCTGTATATAGAGTTAAAAACTGAAAATTAAAGAATTCGAGGTTAAAGGTCTCTTGTCCCCTAAAAACAATTTTGGGGATTTCGGATGAAGAGGATTCATAGTTTTGGGTTTAGACTGAACCAAGGAATGCTACCGTTAGTGTCAAGCGTATCCATATTCAAATAATCACCGGATGTTTAGGTAGCAACAATCTGTTTATCAACCCTTCTGATTGAATACTGCATTTATTTTTTACTCTTTATTTCAGATTGCACATCCTTCAAGAAGAAGTTCATTATGATTGAGCTAAAAACGAAAAACAACTTTTTATTATAACTACTCAGTTACAGAAAACGATTCGTTTCTGTGCTTCGTTGAATTGCCTTTTCTGTTCACACCTCCCTTTTTAACGTAGGATTACGTTCCTCCATAGCGACCCTCCGGAAAGGAAAATGTCAGATGTCCTGCGTCGCTTCAAGATGTCCGAGTTATAATTTTGGCAGCGCGCCAACCCAGTTTGTATCACTTGGGCAAGCAGTAAACAGTCAAATAGAAAAGTACCAAAATGCGTCAAAATTTTCACACATACACACACACACATATATTATATATATATATATATATATACGTACATTTGTATAGATACATATATACATAACGCATACATACATATATACATACAAAAGAGGTAAAGAACGAGCGATAAGTAATCCTACGTTAATAACACGCGGTAGTTTCGTTAGAAGAGACTACCGGTAATTTTTTTTTTGTCTACTTCGACTGTGTCGAAATTTCAGTTTCTAGAAAGGAAGCCCAGAGGAAGCAAGGCATGATTATAATTTATGTTCACAATAGAATAAATAAACCACGGACAAAGAATCAAATAAAGAATACTTATTCTTTCATATTATATAGAAACAAAATCAAACTAAAATGAAGGATAACGCATATATCGATATGATATCGTTTATTCGATTTACTTTTTTTTTACCACTCTTTCTACATGATATAGCAAATTCAACTATAATTTTGCAAGTAACTTAAGATGTCTAGAGACTTATTTTTTGTACTCATACATTATTTCTTATAGATTAATCTATGTAAGATCAAAACTCCGATTGATTAAAGGTGACTTTTTAAAACTACATAAAACACAATCATTACTGAAAAAACTACATACATTTTTCTATGCAAAATCTGTCCTTATCGGTCTTTATTCTTTATTATTGATCTTTTGTTAACATGCTTGTCTATTATGTCGTATTTATCATTTATTATCTTTAAAGAGAGAATCAGTTGACGGCAGACCTTATATACATATTTGTAAAAGGAGAGGAAGGCATTTTGTATATCTTAATTTTGAGCTATTACTGCTTTTATTGACTGCCATACTAAATATGATAGTTATACAAAAAACATCATGATACCAGCTAAAAACTGAGCTACACTCAAACGCAGTCAAATTACATAATGATCATTAGAAAACTGATTAGTCCCGGAAAAGGCATTTAATTCTAAAGGAAATTTCTTTCGATTACGCACTTACAAAGAAATTAATGGAAAACATTTAAAGATCGTGCTAAATGACACTCATTTCCACTTGACACGATATCAGGATTGATCGCATTAAGTTCGTAATTTTTATACGACAGATTACCAATTTATGCCCACTCTTAAAAAGAAACAGAAAAAAATCGTTCTTGAGGGAAGACCTCGGTATATACGTTCTCACTTAGTCGAGCATTTTCGGGAACACTGATTAATTGAAAGTCACGCCCCCTCCATATCCTGATTGAAGCTTTCCTCTGTTTATTACGTCATTAGATGATTCCGACAACACACTATACCCTGGGTTTGGCAGTGTAAAGGTTGAGAGTTGTTGCTAGTAGACTTCAGTGGCAGAATTTTTTTCACTCTTGCCACGTTAGAAGTTTCTAAAAAATCTTAGCATGTGAGTGATCAGCCGAAATTACTCATTTGCATAAAAATTCAAATTACTTTTTGAGAGTAATCAAAATATCATTCATATTAAGAGGTTTTTTGTAAAACGAACTGTGCTTGCTTTCTATTAAGTAGAAACCTACTACTTTTCAAGAAAATAGAGACAGAGGCGGAAACTTAAATTTTTTTAAGCTAGTATTACAAGGTTGATTTAACCTTTTCCTTTCGGGGTGGGATAGCATATCTCCCAAGAATAACGGCCCATGAATGTATATATATATATATATATATATATATATATATATATATATATATATATATATATATATATATATATATATATATATATATATATATATATATATATATATATATATATATAATATATATATATATATATACATACATATATATATACATATATATATACATATATATATATATATATATATACATACATATATATATATATATATATATATATATATATATATATATATATATATATATATATATATATATATATAACCCCCCTAAATGGCCGTTCTAACAAAGAGGGTATGAAATTTCCCATTCCAAAGAGGGAATTGGAAAAATAGGCTCCGTAATATAAAGGTTTACATACACAAATGACGTCTGGTATATAATTATGGCTGTCTAAGTGTTTGTTCTTTAGAAGTGTTTCGAGCAGTAGACCTACGCGCTATTTTATGATCTTTGGTAAACTTGACATTTTATGACAATTATCATTACTGGTATAATGAATTCATAATTTTCTTTCTGTCCATTAATCCACATCAATATCTAATGAATAAAATGTTAACCCTCCTCGCACTCAATGTATATTTCTGTATTTAAACTGTAGCCCGATAAATATTAAAATTCACAAGGAGATGTAAAAAAAAAGTTTATTGTAACAGAGAAACTGGCATTTTTTTTATTATTAATAAAACTGAAACAATATATAAAATATACAAAAATGAATAAATTTTTTTAAAAAAGGGTGTAAAAACATCAAACAACGTCTCCACAACTGAGGTCCTGGATGTACCAAAAATAACAGAAAACACGGTCACTCAGCTTTTTAATATCCTCAATAAAAGTTTTTGTGCATGTTAAGAATCTGTGTGCTCCAGCTATGCATTTCCAAGTAATTCCCAGTGAAATCCTGTTACAGCCGCTTCTTAAAATGAAGCACTGGGTTATCACATAATCAGATGACTATAATTTTCAAAGGAAGGAAAACAAACACTAACATCATTTATGGGATATTGAAAAAAGATTAAGTTGCCTTGATCTGAAATCCATTGCTTACAGTGAGTATATTTTTCTTTTGCGAGAAACGGAAATTACTAGGTATTTATTGAATATGCCAATGTTTTCAAATACCTTTCACTTGTATTACGAAAGATTAATCGTTTGTTTGTATGGTAGCAAAATGACGCTAAAAAGGGAATCAGATTTGTCTATGTCCATCATTATTGAAAATCATTCCTCTTATCCAAAAAATGAGCTCATCGATCTATTTGGATTTTTCGTTCCCAATTTAGAAACACTGTTTTTCTTTAAAAGAGAGCCACAGTATCATAATATAGTTTGAGAAACGGGGCTTTTTACGCTCGCGAATATACTTATCCGAGCACACACACACACACACACACACACACATATATATATATATATATATATATATATATATATATATATGACAAAGTTGAAAGTGAAAAACCAGTATAAGCTCTAAAACTACTTGCAGCCAGGAACAAGAAACATGAAAAGATAAGAATTAAATAGGTTTTAAACAGCATCTCTTCATCAGCAGGTGCCGATACTGTCTAAAAACCAATGGATTGTTTCTGATAAGTATGATCTATCAATAAACATACTTAGACACCGTACAACCCATAAGAAACAGAAGAATTGAATAATAAGTTGCTTAATTATAGAACACCAAGCCTGGCGCTAGACAAAGTGGAAGTTAAGAGTAGGAAACCGCAAGAAGACTGACGTCACAAACCTTGCAACCATGGAGCTAATGAAAACACAGAAGCAGACTTACTATGGAGACTGTGTTATAGGAGTAATAACCTAAATTAAATTAGTGCTTTTATTATTACTTAGAGTAATATATTATTATTTATTATTTAATATTATTTATACTAAAGAATTTTATTATTATTAATTAATATTTATTTTTAGTTGTTATTTTCACTAATTAACCTTATTATATTGTATTACTATTCATTGCAACAGACCAAGCTATTCATTAAATCTAAAACAACCAATTGTGTCCTTGAAAAGACTATCGGGGAAATGATTATGTTTTAGCACATCTATCAAGTCTAAAATATGCTTATTCCTATTGTCTTTAAAACAAAGCCTATTTTATACGTACTAGCTGATTTACAATAATGTTATTGAAAACAGATTTATGTAAACAAGTTAGGTAATTTTGAAAATCTCTCTCTCTCTCTCTATATATATATATATATATATATATATAATATATATATATATATATATATATATATATATATATATATATATATATATAATATATATATATATATATATATATATATATATATATATATATATATATATATATATATATATATATATATATATATATATATATATATGTAATGAGCCTACTGGTCGACAATCGGATGGTATATTCGGAAAATAGGTGAACGGGCATTCGGCTTGGTAGTCGGGACTCGTGCAACATCAACTCCAAATCAAATGATTCAGTTAAACTGAATAATATTTTAATTACATTAACACATTATGGTTATCTAATAGTAAAACATATTACATAAAATATAAAGAAGTAGAAGTTATTTACATATTTACAAACAGAGAGAAAGTATGATGGCGACGCTCAATTCATGATTCAATCTCGAAGTGGGCAGTTCGAACTCACACCAGCACACAAAGGGAAATAAGTTTCTTTTTACCACGTGACCCCCTGTGGTGCTATATGCCCAAGCAACATCCAGGTGCATAGAACGTGGAAGTCAGTTATATAACGGGAAAGACAATATTAAAAGCATTGAATCTATGGAATAGAATTCAACTGGTGTGGCGTTAATATTATCTGAAAATTAATAATGGTAGGGCGTTATTATTACTTACACTAACACACACACACACACACACATATATATATATATATATATATGTGTAATGAAGTACTCAAGCAACACATTAAATAGGGGAAAATTCTGCAAGAATATTCTGTTGCTGTTTTAAATGCTACTGAAACTCTTCCTATAGCAGATGCAGATCTGAGTGAAGAAAAACAATCAAGGTGTATTATAGAATTTTAGAATGTGAGCGAATGAAAGTTAAAAAATGTGGGTTTAGTCGGCATGAAATTGTTTCTTTTTTCACTTTGAACAGATGCAGTAAGTAATGTGTTAGCTACAGAAGTATGGAAATTCAGTTTCTTTTAAAGATTTGAGATCTTCCTCCATAGTAAAAGAATTAATGCACATTAGAACTATACTTAAATTAATATTTTAAATCATGGGTATAGCATGAGTCTAGCATTGTTTTCTTGCAACAGAAAAGGTCAAGAACAAAAATTTCAGTTTTTCAACATGGGTGGCTATGAAATGTTAGTCATTAGTTTTGAAGCCATTAAAGAGTAGACATAAAATTTGTCTCAAACTTCTGCACAACGGATATATAAATATTTTAATAAATGTTACAATAAATTTAACTTGGAAATCGTATATCCTTCTCACATTTTCTAATGTCACCTAACAAAAAAATTCACGTAATTCTGAACACACGTTAAAATAAATTCTGCCTTAAGTAAGTGGATTCCCCGAAGAAGTGAATCTTCTTAAGAAGAGACTAGTTCAATTACCCTCTAGCGCCATCTGTCCCAACAAAGGATTTCAACCAAATACAAAATCAGTGAAGGACTCGGACCATTAAAATTTTAAGAGACATTTAATGAGCCTTTTAACGAGCTCCGACTATGCCCGAGAAATTTGCATGGCAGCATCATTTGGTAAACAATGTAGATATAATTGAATGCGGTATTTGCAAATTATCGAAATGCGTAATTCTGTTCTTAGGCATTATATAGCAGTCATTATCTTTTATTTCATCATGGAATGGGAATTAATGTTCCTAGTTCAACGAGAAATTGGAGTACACTGTAAAGGAATTAATTTTAATATCTTAAATTACTGTGAAGTATATAATAGAATTTCGGAAGCTATGCAAGCTCTGGTATCAAATGTATTCGGCATTCGTTTTTCTTATATCGTAAACTTTAAGCAGAAGCTCGTAAGCTTTCTCACTGTGTCTTAAGTTATAAGCTTTAAATAATGATTGCATTTTTATATACTCTGGCTGTAACCAATACCTGGATTGCGATATAGTGTAAATTAATGGCGGCTCCAAGGGGAGGGGGAGTAGGGGCAATTGCCCCCCCCCCCATAAAAAAAAGCCCGGCGTATTGTTTGTCATAGCCTAAAATTCTATAATTGTAGACCTAATGCTAAATGAGTTTAAATTTAAAACAAGACAATGTTTATTTCTTTCTTTCTTTATATATATATATATATATATATATATATATATATATATATATTCAATAACATTATTGTAAATCAGCTAGTACGTATAAATAGGCTTTGTTCTAAAGACAATAGGAATAAGCATATTTTAGACTTGTTGTGCTAAAACGTAATCATTAACCGATAGTCTTTCCAAGCCCATAATTAGTTGTTTTAGATTTAATAAATAGCTTGTTGTGTTGCAATTAAAGAGTAATACAATATAATAAGATTAATTAGAGAAAATAACAACTAAAAATTTATATTAATTAAAAATAATTAAATTCTTAAGTAAAAATAATATTAAATAATAAATAATAATATATTACTCAAAGTAATAATAAAAACAATAATTTAATTTAGGTTATTAGTTCTATAACATAGTCTCCATAGTAAGTCTGCTTCTGTATTTTCATTAGCTCCATGGTTGCAAGGTTTCTGACGTCAGTCTTCTTGCATTTCCTACTCTTAACTTCCACTTTGTCTAGCGCCAGGCTTGGTGTTCTGTGATTAAGCAACTATTTATTCAATTCTTCTGTTTCTTATGGATTGTACGGTGTCTAAGTATGTTTATTCATTAGATCATACTTATCAGAAACAATCCATTGGTTTTTAGACAGTATCGGCACCGCTTATTAAGAGATGCTGTTTAAAATCTATTTAATTCTTATCTTTTCATGTTTCTAGTTCCTGGCTGCAAGTAGTTTTAGAGCTTATACTGGTTTTTCACTTTCAACTTTGTCTTATATATATACAACATTGTCGTATATATATATATATATATATATATATATATATATATATATATATATATATATATATATATATATATATATTTATATATTTATTTATTTATATATATGTATATATACATACATATATATATATATATACATATATATATATATATGTATATATATATATATATTTATATATTTATTTATTTATATACATGTATATATACATACATATATATATATATATATATGTATATATATATATATATATCTATATCTATCTATATATATATATATATATATATATATATATATATATATATATATATATATATATATATATATATATATATATATATATATATATATATATACATACAGTGGAATCTCGATCGATCGTTTTCGGATCCATCGTTTTTCCGTATGTGTCGTTCATTTTATCCAGTCCCAAAGATCATATTGCTTTGTTATATTTCCGCATCTATCGTTTTCCCGCATTTATATTTCATTTCAATCGGTCCCTTGGAAAACGATAGGTCGAGATTCCACTGTATATATATATATATAACCCTAAGAGCCGACGTTGCCCTCCCCCCCAAAAAACAAACAAACTCTGGTCTAGAACCGCCTTTGGTGTAAATGAACCGAAAAGTTTTTTATGTATAATCGTTTTCTAAGTTTCCTCAAATAATCCTTTCCGTTAATCTTAATAGATTCCGACGATATCATATCTTAGGGCTTGAAATAAATTGTATTTATTTGCTGAGGAAAATAAAAAGAAAGATATACAACTATTAAGTAGCAAGTATAAAATTATGAAACTAAAAAATATCTGTACGTACGTTTTAGTACTAGTTTAAATAGATGATATAAATTAAGATATATGTTATTGAAAAACTTTGTAAATGTATAATTTCTGTTGTTAGAAGTAACTCGTACCAGTGTACTTTTTTAGAAAGAAAGTATATTTACAGTTTTTAAAACATGTAAATATATTTAAATATGCGTAGTTAAATTTTAGCACCGTTGTTATATTTAAACGAGTAGACCATTAAAGAGATCATACTTTTACAACAGAGATAATAATCTATATAAATGTATTGAAAGATCATGTGAAGAGTAATGTCTTAATAATTTTTAATGCAATTGCTTTGTATAATCTAGAGCAGGGGTGGCCAACTTTTGTGTACATAAGATCTACTTTTTATCTAAAAAATGCGTCGCGATCGACTTGTTGTCAAAGGAGTAGTCTAAGTGGGGAGGGGTGGTGCGAAATACATACTATGTTTATACACTTTGCTTTATTACGAGGTGCACTCTCGCGAGCTATGGGTATATAAGCAAAATATATATTCAAACATACGTATGTATCTACGTGAAAAACAACGTACATAACGGGCCCAAGAAAGCCACGTCCAGGGGAATTAAAACAACATGCGTAATTATTGACAATATTATTTCAAATTAGCTACAGATAAAAACAGATTTAGAATTTATTACGTTAACATTAATGGGAAAACTGAGTTTGCATGTCCCTAACTAAGGAATTATAATTTGGCGCTATATCAGTGGCAATTTTCTTATGCTTGGAAAGCACGGGTGCCATGGTATGCGTTCGGTCTCAGACTGAATTACAGTTGCAAGGTATACACAAGATTCGATTCACAAGAATCGAACTTTTGAGTGAATGAATTAAAGAAGCTGCTTGAGATATGCTAATTTCGGCATACGCGCTTGGTATAAATACCAAGCAGCTTGATTAAAAGAAAAGGTTGTTAAGGTTGATAGATAAGCGAGAGGGAGCTACGATGTAAGCAGCTCCAAGAGCTATCCTGCGCTAGTGCTTAGGGGGCCCAAAGTTTACGTGGCAGTACTGCTGGTTTGACTCTCTGCTGGTTTGTGAGTATTTGCAAAGTGTATTTCTATTGAATGTTAATATATATATTCCGTACAAGTAGTACGTATACTTATTGCTGTAAAAGCAAATTCTATATGTGCAACGAATTCAATAAACATTGTTTTATGTATAAACTGTGTTTGTATCAAATCCATTTAGAGTGCCACTTCAAATTACATACACCCAATTCTGGGTAGAAGTGAGCTAAACTCTATATAGTTCCAGTCTAGAGCAGTTTAAACACAACCCTTACTGCCGCTCTAACTAGGGTCCTAAATTAGTGCTCCATTTATCACGTAGTCTAATTGGTTTCTAAGTTAAGACATCGAGAGCGATCGACCAAAATTGGCTTTGCGATCGACCAGTCGATCGCGATCGACTTGTTGGCCACCCCTGATCTAGAGTATTAGTTATAGCTTTGAAATTGAAAACATTCTAAAAAATTTTGGAAATTTGAAAATGAGAGTATCGAACAACGTTAAATACTGTCTAGAGTTAATTTCTATTAAATAAGCAATGCTAGGTGATTTCAAGTCACAACAAGAGACTGTAGAATTTGCAGCGCTATCATTTAATACAGTGGTCATAAATATTCTACAGCAGTCAGATCTATTTTGTTATAAATATATCAGCCAAAATCTTGCATTAAAGTGGCGTTATATATTATCGAGTTAGTATATGTATTAATAAAGCGTAACAAAGATTTGAGCTGTCAGAGGGAGAGAAAAGGGATATAATTTGAAATATGTAACTAAGCATTTCAAATCTAAAGAGATAATATATTATCCTATATAAAGGACTGCCACAAATTAAATCGTTAATTTACTGTATCAACAACTATCTGATGAAGGTAATGACCTTATATCTCATCAGTTGTGTATAATTCAGGATATAATTATAAACTAATGCTGTCATTTCGTGACCACCAACTACTTACATCCCAAAAAATTACCCTTTAATTTTTAGAACAAATTGTAATTTAAATTGTGGGTAAAACGCTGCACGCATGTAGGCTGGCACGCAAGCGAATTTGTTCTGTGCCTCACAAGTTTAATTCGTAAAATGTCGTGTGATCGGGAATAGTCTTCATGAGTACTTCTTAATCCCGATAAGGCTGATTTTATAATAGTAGACTGACTTAATTCAAAAGGTTAAAGACTGGAAACGTTACGAAACTGCCAATGAAACAAACTCGCTTAGAGTCTGTCTGGAATCTCTCTAGGGAGAATTGATCTCAATAAAATTTGTAATGGAAGTGGGTTTTTTTTTTATATAGGAGGAAGTCATAAAGTTTAAAAATTTAAGAATGATGATAAAGCATTGATTATTGATTATCCCAAAATAAAAGAGTTAAATAAAATAATATATCACAGAAGCATTTAAAATTTGTCCCATGGGACATCTGAAATTTTAATTACATTTATTGAAAAACAGATACTCCCATTTTTTATAACAAAAATTGTTATTTCTATAGATTTACGACTCAAAGACACTTTAATAAACAGAAATTTAGAATACATTTTTTCCTCATAATATTCATCATGCAGGTTTTTTATAATAAAATGCACATTTTCCGTAACAGAACTGAATGTAGTCAGTAATTATTTTCTCTTTTTTTTGCCAAAAATGTCTATAGTGTTTATTCCATCTGATATAGCTGAAAACCACTCTACTAATCTAAGACAATAGAGCGAAGAAGATGCTTTAATAAACTCTTTGCCTTTCAACGGTAGGGTTTTTTTTTGTGTATGAATCGGAACTTCGAATATGTTGGTCAATTGGTCAACAGACAGTCTAACAGGATTTCGCCTATCTTAATTTTGTAGTACCTAGCATACGTCCACAATCTTTCTTTGAATTTTTCTGTCAAATAAGTAAAAGGGCAGTATAGAGGGAATGGTTTAAATGCCGAGAAGTAGAAACCTCCATAACAGTACTTATCATTCAAGACTAAGGTCAGAATTTGTATGCAAAGGTAATAGTTTATAGTAAGATGAACTCGATATTTACTTTTCTTTATTGAATTATCTCTAATTTATAATTTGATGCGAACAAAAGCCCTCTCAGAACCTACATATTTATCGAATATATAAACTTATATAAAACTCATATAAAACTAATTTTTCTATTTCTTTAACTCAGCACAAAATTATGCTGAAATATTATTCGTGCAGAAACTGTATATTCTCACCCACATGATCGCATTAAGAGTTATATAAATTTTTAGCATAGCGAGAAATTTCAGATTAGTTTTAAAAATATTATTAATGTAAGTAAGTAAACGAAGAAGTTTAGAAAAAGTGCTTTTTCCAAACTATAAATTCCTTCGTCGGCTTTGCATTTATAGTCCACTAGTACTGGAATTTAAACTTGAAAGTCCTAACCTAGAAACAGGTATTTTATTGACCGAAAATTTACTGACTATGAGAAATTTTCAAGCTGCCATACCACAGGTCCAGGGCTCGACACTGCGACTGGGAAAGGTTGGCTCAGCCTTTCATCTCTTGAGTGGGTCTATAAAATGAGGCCCAAGCATGCTTGGGAACTTTCTCTGGGGGTCTCGCGTCGGGTTGACCACCTGACCGAGACATATGCTGTATGGTTCCCCAAGCCCACGGTCAAGAAAGCGGAGATGGATACCGCCGGCCTTGGTCCACTCTAGGACTGTTGTGCCAGAAGTTTTGGCACAACAGTTTAATTTTGTTTATTTTGTTTAATTTTGTTTTAGTATGAGAAATTGTTAAGTTCATTTATTTTTTACACATATTATCCTCTTTTTGCGGTCAATTAAACCAGTATTGAAATTTGAAGTTTTATTTATTTACTTATTTTGCATGGTGCTCAATTTTTTTCCCATATGTTTCACTAACTGTCGGTAATTCTTCTTTTCCGACTTTTGGGTGTCATTATAACAATCGTATGTCAAAAACAGGTTGAACCTGGTCCTCCTAACCTCGAGATTGGTGTTCTGTCAGCTGAACTATTCCGAAAGTGTCAGGAATTGTTATTAGCAATAGTGTTACTCACAGTGCTATGTAAAATGATCGTTGATATTTTACTTCATTATATCAACATTTTTCAACATTATAACAATGTTTACTCATTTCATCTTCTGAACGATATCGTTCAGTACTCCACAACCAGTTTTTATCGTTTGATCATAATCCATAATTTTTGAGGTATTTGTTGTAATTCTTTATTAGTCTTAAATTTCTTTTTACGATGAAATAATGAGATTTTGTTTCCTGCATAAACGTGCACCCATCCATGCTTAACATTTTTATCTGAGTTCCTTCATTATCACCAGTCTTATCTTAATCTCATTTCCAATTAAAAGATTTAACTAATAATAAAGGTTACGTAATCAAAAGGATTATGCTTCCCCTTATCTTGTTGACTCATCATTATTGCTACATAATTAGATTCGCCTCGCCCGGTAAAATCAGCAATATCTTATCGCATAGCCGGGTTTATATTGTCTCTTTAGCACATGTTTAAAACTTTTTACGTGACTTTTAACGATATTTTAAGAAATTCATGCTAGATAGAAAAATGCATCTATATATTTATAAATGCAAATATATTTTTAAAATCATCCTTAATTGTTAATTTTCTCTGGTATTCTGTCAATGGAATTTTCTTGTATCAGAAGATGATTTTTGTAACGTAGGTAACGACGAGTGTACCAAGATTTTACGAGGTTAAGTAAAGTTTATCATTTGATGGGGATTTTACATAATCACAAATATAGAAGACGACAGGATGGAAGGATTATAACTTAATCTTCCCAGATTGCTTCGTTCTGTACACAAAAGGTCTTTTCGTATGGAGCTAGACACGAAAATTTTTGGCATCAATCTTTTAATAACGATGTGATTATTCTTATGATTTGTTACATTTTATATATGATTAGCTGAATACCCGTGCTTCGCTACGGAGTACATTCAAATTAAATACAACGGTCAATGTATGCAATAAATGCCAAAAATATATTTATAATAAATACAACGGTCAATGTATGCAATTAATGCCAAAAAATATATATTTATAAAAAAATCTTAACGGATATTTTTATACACAAAATAATGCAGAAGAAAATATTCAAATTAAATCTAATAGAACATACTAAAGAATATAGTACAGTTAATATAGTACAGTTTGAGGAACATTTATTTTACTGTATTTTAATATGTTTTTGGATAATGTCCAAACGTCTGCCGCATTAGCAAGAAAAAAAAATATTTTTTTGCCTATTTCGTTGCTATGCACGTGACGCAAAATTCGTTTAACCCTTTGAGGGGCGCCGTTTGCAGAGTGCAAACGCCTAAATCTAGTCCTGTTTTCATTTGCATTCAATGTATTCCAGTTAAATGAGCAGAAATAATGGTTAATACTGCGATCTGTTAACAGTTTAAAAAATAAAATCATTTTGAAACCTTAAATTGGAAATTTTTTCAAGATTCTTTAGGTTAAAAAAAATCGGGGGGGGGAGGAAGGGAAATCTGCACAGTGCAAACGGTTGACGTTGTTGCCCCTGAAAGGGTTAAAGTATTACAAAAAGAAAAGAAACCACGTGATCAACATTTAATAAATTAAAGTCTAAAAATTAATCTTTAAAAAGTCACCAAAAATCAGAAAATGGAGGTAAAGATTCGAAAAATATTTCATTTCAAAGGAATTTTTATGATCTTTCTTCTGCTATAAATTTTATAACCCTCAAATTATTATTTTAAATACAAGCTTTTGAAGAATGTTACAAAAACAGCTTAAAATTTTAATTTAAAAAAATCTAAGAAGAATGTTTCAAAATTTCTCTTAGTGCACTCCTACACTATAAGAAGAATCACCATGTAAAATTTCAGCCCTTTAGGGCCAGCGGTTTCATCTGTGCGTTATCTGTCAGTCAGTCAATCAGTCAGTCAGTCAGTCATTTACGGAATTGTTTTTTTATATATAGAGATTATGATTTGTTACATTTTGTTATATTTGTTACATGATTTGTTATGTTTTATATTTTATGTGCTAAAATGTGCTACAATATTAGTATATGGTTGTTGTCGATTTTCTCCCGGTTGTTTTTTTTTATAAGTTCCTTTTCCAGTGACCAATTTCATTGCACCATATTTCATAAGCCTTATAAAACCCCTCATCCAAAAAAACATCAGAGGTATGTGGCAATCCAGAAATAAGACATAGCTAAGCAATGGGCTTTGTTGCAAATTGAAATTACATATATTGTTTTTGGCGTACTGGTCGAGCCACTTGGCTGCTTTGCGTTTTGCGCGAAGCGTGCGTATTTAGTTGGTACTCTTGAATGAATAAAAGCCTGACGCTTGAATTCTTGGTTGTAATATATTTCTTGAATTTCTTCCGGTTTTTATTGAAGTAGATGTCAGCGAAAGGGTGAATTGACTGCTCGCCTAGCACCTGAGACTTTAGCTTGGCGAAGCTATCTATGCAGAGGGGAATTAACATGCGTTCACAACAGTGGATTCAGCACAGAAGTAAAATTCGACTAGAGGTACATGGTTTAGGGGTGCATGTTGGAATGAAACTGTAGGAAGAAAATACTTATAGACGAGAAAATTCCGAGAAATCGTTAGATTATTTTATGCTGTGAAGTCCGATAAGGAGTTTTAGGTAACTCAAGTGTTAGTTTGTATTTGCCGTCAACCACCATTTAGTTGTACATTGTTGAGGAATCACTGTAAATTATAGTTTCATTGAAATTCTAGTTATAATTTCTTACCAAGAGAGCCTTAGCATCGTTAAATCCTTTAGTAACATTAAAAGCTTGTATTCGACATCAATCCTAAAATAAAATACGAAACAAATATACATAAACGATGTATGTCAGCAATTAAATACCTAAAGTCACACTTTTCCGTAATTATGAGTTATTAATAACACATATCATGCAATCCACATGAATTAAGAGAATTTCACAAGAAACCACGTATAAATCACAACTTTTCAGAGAACTAGGTACTGGAGAGCATAACATACCGATGAAATCCTCAATCGAAAGGAAGAATTAGGTCACTGCGTTAACGGAATAGGAGATGACTTTAGGAGGAAGCAATTATTCCTATAGTGATGTCTTGTGACGAGGGGTAGATCTGTAACTACTAGCCATACACTGGGAATTCATTCGTGGATGAGGAAAATTTGCGCATGGTTCTGAGTCTCTGTATGGATATTTTGTAACATTTGCAGGAATTGAGAGAGACCATATGTTTGTTGATAGTTCTCACTTGTATGTTTTTAAGTACGGAACGGTTGTTTCTATGATACAAAAGAAATTCGATTGAAAATTGACGACTCAAATGGCCAAGAAACCCTGACTTAATTTAAATAAAAACTTTTCTGAAGCAGTTTACTCTATAAAACAGATATGACGAAATATCATGAAAGATATAATACACTAATATGCATTTTCCTTTTTTTCAAATGATATAATTAATCAACCTGGTTAAAGACCTTTATTGCTTCATTTTACTTTGAGGTTCAGAAAATAAATTCTACTAGAAAAACCATCAACATAACCGGTATACAGTGCATAGTTGGTTATTTGAAATGTTGCTGACTTTTAGAGGAAAATATCTGGAATACATTAAGAATAATACATGGTGCTACAGTGAAAAAGAATACTGGAAATCTGTCAAAAAACTGTACATATAGAGAGAGATATGAATTATATTGGGTATATATATTTGTATTAATAGAATAAACAGGATTCAAATAAACATGAGTGTGTGTACGTATGCACAGTCGGTGTTCTACGTTACTGATATTAGGAGTGCAGTGCTCCCCAAAAGACGGAAAATATGCAAATTGGTCAAGTCCCCCTTCCCCTAAGCATTAATTCTTAATATTTTTCTTTTCGAATGCGGAGACATTTGTCGCTAGACATTCGCCTGAATGTGAATTACAGGGCGGACAACGCCTTGAATACCCCAGACCAGTAGTGGTCAAAATCGAATGCTGACGGCCGCCTTAACTCACACCGCAAGACTGCTGGCCTTTCATTTAAGGGGGCATCATATAGGCGGTCAGCACTAGCCCCTACAAGCCGGTCCCCTAATTTAGAACCGAGTCAAGTGACGAGACCGGAACACTTGACCCCGCACCTCCAGGGATAAATTTGAGAACTTGGGGGACATTGCAGCCACGACAGATTTTACGTGCACGTTAATCCTTAATATTATAGTCCATATTTAATATTAAGTAAAAGAAGTAAAACCATCTACCGTACTGAAGTTTCATGTTATATTAATTTTAAATTACGGAATTAAATATGTAGGCGAGAACACACCTATATAGTTGGTTCAGCAATTGCTAAAGGAGAACGAGACAAATAGAATACGCGTATAGTATGTAATGCAGGAAATATATTGTGCATTAAGCACTATACTGTATTTTATAAACTGTAGTAGTTTTGATATAGCAGTAGACTGGTGAAGTCCAAATCATTTCCCTCTGAATTATTTATTGCAAATTCACAAACAAACAGTTTCAGAGAGCTAAGCCCGTGAAAATTGAGGGGGATCTACGTTATATCATCATCACATTTTATCATAAAAATGTATAATGGTAAACCAGAGGAATAGCTAAACACCCCCGATAAAATTTAAATACCTTCTATCAATGACAAACGGTCTCCGTAAGTTAAAATAAATCTCTTAATAGTAAACTTTGAAATAAACTATCCGGAGAAACAATTTAAATTCAGTTATCAAACTATGCATAGCTTTAAAACTAGACCAATAAAACAGAAAATAAAATCAAACAAAAATTTTAGTACCATCTTCTTTCCATTTCTCCAAATTAATAGACCTTGGTTAATTTGTAAAGGAATGGGATATCCTTCTTTCAGAAATTTATAAAAATGTTCATTGTCATGCGAAACGAAAAGCGCCATTGTCGGCTTTACTAGGATTTTGAAAGGAAAGGCGCATATGTTACGGTTAAAAAAGCATTTGAACAGTCAGCGATATGTTGAATAATATTTTGTTTGGAGAAAGCACCTTCAATAGAAACCATAATATTTCCAGTGACATGCTATTGGGAAGGATTCCAAAACTCCCAAGTTTAATTTACAAAGCTTTCTGGTAGTGAAACGTAAACACCGCCCGTTAATAAAAAAGAAGGCGAAAAAATAGCGCTATTGTAAATTCAAGTTGCGTGGCAGTTTGAATAGAACTAATAACAAACAGTCAAATATGGCATTCCTACAAAACAAAAAGCTCTCATTTTTAATAACAACAACGACAACTGAAAGCAAATACTGCTCCTAAAGATGGAATTTCTCGGCAATAAATTACTCTCGGCTTCCCTCGGGGGTTGAGCCCTTGTTGCCAAACGATGATGGAGGTTCTTTTGTTAGCTTTTTTATTCCGCCAGGGATAATGAAATATTGAAACTTTAATTCGGGGCGCGGAGGAAAAGCAGCTGGGCTCTCCGCCGCGAAGATTGGATTATGGCGGGAGATGACGTAATCAATAGGGATGACGTCAGTCCGGGGATGCGAGTCCTAGAATCGCTAAAAGAATGCGATGCTACCCTTGAGGTACCATTTTGTTTCCTTTTGCATTCTTGGCATTACAACATACAAAACAATAAAACAAAATTGATTAAAAAGCGTTCATAAAAAAATATATACTTTTTAATCTTATGCATACGTTTAATACGTTATAAATATTTTTTTCCGAGAGCAAAAGTTTATATTTGCATTTAGGTTCGAGTTGTAGTTTCGATAATTTTATTTTTGAAAAATGCCTTAATTGAATGCAAGCGCTACGGAAAGATATATTAATATTTTCTAGCAATATAGTTAACTAACTTCGTTTAATTTCATAGGGTTATTTTTGTTATGCTTTGTTCACTGGAATAAAGAGCTAGCTGTCCAAAATATTTAATTTACTTATTATATTAAGACTAAAAAATCCACACATCTCTATGACCGAAACAGTTCAAGAGATAAACATGAGGGTGCAAACATTTTCTCATAGAATAGTAGAAATGATGTTAAAAAGAACTGGATTGCATTCATAATCATTCGCATGGTATGTTTTCGCTCATTTTCCCCATCCCTCCACTATATCTTTTCCTGTTTGGGTTTTGGATTTGAGGCCTGCAGTTTATCAAATTGCTCTCAATGGATCAAATAAAATATATGAATACCAGAGAGACGATATGCACTGATTTACTTTAAACGTGTTTATTGCAACATTTTACGTCGTTGGAAAACGGAAGTTGAAACTTCACTATCATACATTCATGCATGGTTGCTTTCCTTACAAAAAAAAAATCTGCAAATAAATATCTTACAGGAGAAAATAATTTCGATTTAAAAAAATAACACACCTGTGAATTAGTTTTAAAAATCGTTGTTTTATTCTTACAAGGTTATATATGGTAAGTTATCCTCAAAAACTGAATTTTAAATATGGAACCAAATAATTTTATTAAATCTAAGTTCAAACTACTAAGACTAGAAATAGAGAAATACTTCATTATAATAACAGCTGTTTCCGTTCTAAAATTATAATTGACATTAATCTAATAATGATTCTACTATTCAAAGCCTCTAAATTTCTACGTTGCAAAAAATAAGCAAGTCTCAGGTGCTTATCTGGATATTTTTCTTTGGGCTGTAAAGTCAAACAGCAATGTCATGCTGCTTGGCAAATTAACCCAATGGTTACCACAATTACTTCAATAAAATAGTATTTTACATTTTAAGAAGTTACATAAGGAAAGGTACAACACTACAGACGCAAACATTGAAAATGGAGATAGTTATTGATATACAGCTTAAAAATATGATATGGCAAACGTAACATTTAAAAAACACTATAAAGAATATATATTATAGATAAAAATCTACAACTAGTTTTAAAGTTCGAAACAATATTTTAGTACAAATAAAAAAAATCCAATAGCTGTATTGAAAGTTCCAGAAATACGTTCTCTGTGTCAGAAAGCAAGCATACAATGAACTGCTTAAGACAGGAGTAGAAATATATAAACAAATGTATGTCGCATTTTAGCTCTCTTTCAAGTGATGCCTAAATGTTTTTCTTTAATTCTGGATTTTTATGCGTATTTCCGAAACAGCTTCTTAATGAAATTTTTCCATCTTTACAAAATATTTCCTTCTTTTGTATAACTTTGCTATGACAGCTTCAAAGACGACGTAATATGGACCATATCAATGTATACATGTCGGATCAATTCGTGATAGATGTACATTTCTTTAGATAAAACGCTCTCTTTGGATTTTGGACTGGTGTTATGAGCATTGTTATATTCTTCGTTAACATTTTTTATGTTTAATACAAAGGAAAACATCAAGTGTCCCTTGTCCAAAGTTTCGCTGTTACCATGGATGTTTGTTACAAGGGATAACAACAAATTTACTTCTCAATAAGCGTCGAAAAGTATATTTCTCATGACTTAAAATTTTAGGTAAATTAGAATATATATAAGATCTTGTCTTTTCCCGAGATCAACGGAGGTCGATGGGCATTGGCATTCGGTACTGTCTGTGGGCTGAATCCTGCTTTCGGTTTGGATATTCATAGCTGTCGAATTGAAAAGATTTGACCAGATGATAATCAAATTACAAATGAACTGGTATACCGTTCCAGAGTCCTTGGGATGAATGCTGCTGTCGACATGGATATTCAGAGCTGTCTGATTGAAAAGATTTGACCAGACGATGGCCAAATTACAAGGGAATTGGCATACTGTATAAGAGTCTATGGGCTGAATTCTGCTGCCGTTATGGATATTCATAGCTGTCGAATTGAAAAATCCGACCAGATTGATCCGACCAGGTGGTGAAATTACAAGAGGACTCGCATACGATACCAAAGTCTATGGGCTGAATCCTGCTGTCAGCATGGATATTCATAGCTGTCGAATTGAAAAGATTTAACCAGACGATGGTCAAATTACAAGGGAACTGCCATATGGTATCAGAGTCTGTGGGTTAAGTTCTACTTTTGTGATGGATGTTTTTAGCTGTTGGATAAGGTATTGGTTAAATGGATAGGGCACTGGCATTCCATATCAGAGTGTGTGGATTGGGTCTCGCTGTTACCATGGATGTTTAAAGCGGTTCGGAATTAGTTTATAACCATAGGTCTCACTTATCCCTGGGATAATAAATGATGGCCGTAGCGTTCTGAACCAATCAAAAAAATATTTGCTAAGGTCATCCCCAGATGTCTTTATTGAAAGTCACTGTTTTGCCTTCAAGGGTTGATTAACTAAATAGAATTGATTAACTAATATTCCACGGGGTCTCGGAATTCATCAGCATACTTTTTACCCATCTGCTTAATGATTACGGTTACTCTAATTAGCACACTGGCCTAATTAGCTCTCTTGTAGCAAAATATGACCGTAGTGCTAACAATCAGCAACCAACAACCAACCATCTAATTTGCACAAGTGTCTGGAAACTTTTAATTGTTTAATGTATCTGAAAACCCATCTAAACGGCCTGGCTAATGGCCCACATTAAAACTCTCATAAAATGCGAAAGATTCAAAGAAAATCTCATCCAATACACATTTTGAAATAAAAACAACTGTCAAATTAGTAAGAATGGTAAAACTAACTTTTAAGTAAAAATGTAACAGAAAGGAACTAAATATTCTTTAAAAAAAAATTTAAAAATCTTGAAACTTTCCATTAGTTTTAATTAACTTTCTTTCAAATTGGAGGATTACCGCACGATATCACAAAATCCATAACTAAAATTACGTTTCTCTGACTTTATATAAGTTTCAGGACAGTTACATACAAATTATCGTAATCTTAATTATCCCTTTATTCTATTTACTTACTACTTTTATCATGAATAATATAACAAATCATATTTATTTTCTTCAAAGTTTCAAGAAATATTTTAATCACACGGAAAAATATCCTCTGTTTTAACATCAAAGAATGGGAAAAAATATTTAATGCGAATAATTAATTTACGTAGTTCTCTCGTTATTTAACCGTTCTCTCTTCAGTATAATTATTATTAATGAAGAAAATATTCGTTGTAGGTTAATTTTTTTTTCTTATGAATTCTGGAAAACTGAGTTTAATGTATGCGAGTTTATGTAAAAAATAAATGTAGTTGACTGAAAGGTTAAGTAAGCTCTTTTCATATTTTTGCATAAAGTAAATTATCTTTGCGTAAAATAAATTGAGGTAAAAAATATTTCAAAAATATCTCGGGAATTCTATTTTGTTGCGTTGTAAATTTACACTTGAAAATGTTATGACATAAAAAAGATTTTAGTAACTATTCATACTTACTGTCTTACAATTTAAGTTAGATTAAATAAAATATAAGAGAAGTATGAATAACACAGAGATATATTTGCATAAGGTGAATTATATTTGCGTAAAATAAATTGAGGTAAGAAATATTTCAAAAATATCACGGGAATTTTATTTTGTTGCTTTGTAAATCCACACATGAAAATGTTATGACATAAAAACGATTTTCGTAACTATTCATACTTACTGTCTTACAATTTAAGTTAAATTTAAAAAATATAAGAGAAGTATGAATAACACAGAGATATATTAGCATAAGGTGAATTACTTTGCGTAAAATAAACTGAGGTAAAAAATCTTTCAAAAATATCATAAGAATTCTATTTTGTTGGGTTGTAAATCTACGCATCAAAAAGTCATGACGTAAAAAAGATTTTCGTAACTATTTATACTTACTGTCTTTCCATTTAAATTAGATTAAATAAAATATTTTTTTAGAGGAGGCACTTGTCGTGTAGACATTCGCATATAATTCATTGCAGTTAGCTGGCCATTTCATTATGGTGGCACCATATAGGCGGACCAGCATTAGCGCCTACGAAAGGACGAAACAAACGGAGGTATTTCAGTGGCGCGACGCCGGAATTCGATCCGAACACCCTCAACACCGAAAGCCAGCTCGCTGTACCCCAGGGCCTTCACAAGCCCATTAAACAAAATATAAGAGAAGTATAACAAAATATAACACAGGGATATATTTGCATAAAGTAAATATATTTCTGTGCTTAAATTAAATTGAGGTAAGAAATATTTCAAAAATATCACGGGAATTCTATTTTGTTGGGTTGTAAATCTACACATCAAAATGTTATGACATAAAAAAGAGTTCTCTCTCCTGTCGAAACTTTTACAAAGCGTTCACACACAATTTCCATGGCTGCGAGTAGAGGTAAGAAAGACTTATGAAAATTTAGGATCGGTTTTATTGATACGGAAGCACTGGCCAAGAGTCACTGAATTTTCACGGACGCCGGAACTAAGACAGCTGAATCTGAGCCGAGGGTATGTAGGGCGATAAGCTGTCAGAGCATTTCCTTTTCATAAATGAAGGACGTGTAAATTCACAAAAGCTGTGTTGAACACGCCGGAACACATCACACGGTTTCGTTTTATATTAGATAGCCTTTGCTCTGATAGGAAATGGATTTGCAAAGGTTTTAGTATTAGAAGAAAATCTGTATTTTCAATCACAACAGTAAATTTCAGGGACATTTTTTTGGGGTGGGGGGTGGGGGTGGGGTGGATTTTGCAAGGTACCACCTTCTTTTAGGCGTTAGTTTCCCTACTGTCTTTTGGGATGTTAATTCGTTTGCTATTTTTATACTCTATGCCGCACCATACCTATAGGTACAAATAATTTTTAATTATATATATATATATATATATATATATATATATATATATATATATACATACATTCGTATATGTAATATACCCATTACATCATGTCCTTAAATTATAACCTGAAATGGAAAACCAGCTCATATTTACATGGCTGGAGGTAGACAGCCTGAAAGGAATTGAAGTTAAATTTCGAAGCAGTCGGGTTGAATCGTTTATTAGAGCGACAAAAGTACATCCTTCCATTACAGAAGGTTGGCTCCAAAGTAATATCACCTTTCAACATTATACACGAGGGAGAGGTAGACATGTGACTATTATTTGTAGGGTCAGCAGATTTTGGGGCTCCCGATACTAACCCACTCCTGAATTCGGAGATATACAAGTGTATAAATGCAAAGTCATGCGATTCAGGGGAAGTTCTGTGGCTAAGGGTTTTAAAGCGATAAATTAATATAGTTGGGGATTGGATTTAGGAAAGGGAATTTAAATGCTAGCATGGAGGGCATGATATTTAAGATATTATATATATATATATATATATATATATATATATATATATATATATATATATATATATATATATATAGATATATATATATATATAATACGCATATAAGGTACGCATATAAGGCTTACGCATATAAGGTATAGACGGATATGTTCATCGTTTCTAAATCGCCTGTTCTTTTGTACGAGCTCTGATGCCTGGATATGAAGAATTCTATTTTAATGCAGTTTATTCTGGTATGACTTTTTCGTTTATTTGCAGGGCTACAAGTGGTCCCGTGGGGTGGTGCTCATATTTCTTTTATAAACGGTTATTTTGTAGCACCTACCTACGACCGTCGTGTCATAATAATTTCTTTTAGTTTTTTGTCTTCTAATTTAGCCATATTAATATAAAAGTTTTTGAATATGACACCATGGCGAAACCACTTGTGTT
>OU015495.1:147846367-147851367 GCA_907164885.2 Dolomedes plantarius
TAAATAACATTTATGACAAATTCTAGCCATTTAATCCTTATGCATAATAATTCTCGTCTTTACAACTATCAAGGGATTCCCCCCATCTAAAATGCAGATTTTGCTTTTTGGAAAAGGTACAAATGACGCTGTCCCTTTAATTCCGCCAATTGAAAGTGCATTGGTCTCGGGGGAATACAGACACCGACATCAAATAAACATTGAGCTTTAAGGTGTCTTTACGGGAGGATGTTAGGTGTACAGCCCAGTTATCGTAATTACTGTTTATCATAGGAATATATTTTACATTATAAGAGGAAACAAGAGCAAACCTTCATCCTATCTTGATAAACAATATTGTGCAATGTGGACATTCTTCAATAAAGTTCGAATTAACATATTTTTTTAGTCGTGAATTATTTTATTAAATAAAGTACAAAATAATAGGTTAGATTATACGAACGCTCTCTTTTGGAAAACAAAGGTTGCTAAACTTTTGAGAAATACGGTTAAAAGAAAAGATTTAGTCATCTATTCAAGATAACTTCTCTCATGTTATATCCATATTCCGCAACAATGAAGTCAAAAGAAATGTTGAATATGTTGAGATGAGGCAGGGCTTTATCTTTGGATTATTGGTTGAAAGAGTTGAACAATAGATTGAACAGCAATTATTGGAAAAACGCTTCGTGAGATCGATGTATGTGGCGTTGAAGGCCAATAAACCTATGTGAGGGTCATTAATAATCCCCGGCTAGAATAGTTTGTAGTAAAATGAAAGAACTTCTCTATGTTGACTTATACCATAAATAAAAATGGCCTCTGACCTTATGATAACTAATGAAAAAGAAATTCTGTACCCTATAATAGAACAGATTTAGATAATTTATTTTGCCTATAATAGAACAGAGTATTATAGGGTATAGAAATTTAGAGCAGACACCTTTATCACCATGCATATAATAATTTTGTAAGAAAGGATAATTGTTACTTGATGCTTATGATTATAT
This sequence comes from Dolomedes plantarius, assembly GCA_907164885.2. NCBI lineage: Eukaryota > Metazoa > Arthropoda > Arachnida > Araneae > Dolomedidae > Dolomedes > Dolomedes plantarius. Next base: position 147,847,357 of record OU015495.1, read on the forward strand.
TATTCAAGCAAAACGAAAGAGTTCTGTTTTCTGTATATATTTTCTGTACCCTATAATAGAACAGAATATTATAGGGTACAGAAATTTAGGGAAGACACCTTTATCACAATGCTTGTAAGAAAGGATAATTGTTACTTGATGCTTATGATTATATTATTCAAGCAAAACGAAAGAGTTCTGTTTTTCTGTAGATAATTTCTGTACCCTATAATAGAACAGAACATTATAGGGTACAGAAATTTAGAGCAGACACCTTTATCATCGTGCATATAATAATTTTCTTAGGATAATTGTTACTTAATTCTTATGATTGTATTATTCAAGCAAAACGAAAGAGTTCTGTTTTTCTGTAGATAATATCTGTACCCTATAATAGAACAGAATATTATAGGGTACAGAAATTCAGATCATACACCTTCATCACCGTGCATATAATGATTTTGGAAGAAAGGATAATTGTTATTTAATTCTTATGATTATATTATTCAAGCAAAACGAATGAGTTCTATTTTTCTGTAGATAATTTCTGTTCTCTATAATAGAACACAATATTATAAAGCACAGAAATTTAGAGCAGACACCTTTATCACCGTGCATATAATAATTTTGTAAGAAAGGATAATTGTTACTTAATTCTTATGATTACATTGTTCAATCAAAATGAACGAGCTAATGAGATTCCATACCGAGAGGGACAGAATTTTTGTAATTCTGTATCAGTTACAATGATTCGTATACAAAATACCCTGAGTTCAACAAACTAAATTCAAAATTAAAAAGACCAAAAAAAATATATAAAAACAGTGACTTAATTCACACACACAAACATGCATCAAATGTGTTTCGGGGAAGCTTGAAAAGGTGTTATTAACCTGGCTAAAAATAAAATTGCGAAATGTTCCCTAGCGTGAAAGAAATTTTTTTTCTTTTTTTGGATGTTTTAAAGGGAAAAGATTTCACGAAAATTTTTATAGTGAGATATAATATATTTACATAGCTAAATATTTCAGTTTCCAGTTTCAATATTTAAAGTAACTATGCTTTATATCAGAGTTGAGCAAACTGTGGGTCTCGGATAGCACAGGCCTGGAAAAAAAATATTTTAAAAAGTTGTTTGCAGTTTGATTACTGATTTCTATGTATTTTCAGTGCTGATTTCGAAAAGTAAATCCATTTTTTTTCTATCACGTCAGGTTATCTCACAAAAAGGGTGTGCATTTTGGGTGGAAAACTCAATTTAACGATTTTGTACATTTTTTCTAAAGGTTCTAAATTTTAATAAATATATAAAAGATGCAATGGTTTACATTTACACAACAGAATATTGAAAAAAGGGCATAACTATAGAATCAAAAGTCCTTGTAGAAGCGCTTTCGCTTCACATCAAAACTTCTTTTAGTGTTCTACCTGCTGTGGACAGCTTGAGGATCGTACCTCTATAATATCCAGCAGTAATCCACCCTGACGTTAACGTTCCATCTTCCTTGGTACCTTATTTCCTTGATGTCTTTATGGAACCTTTCGCCCTGCTCTTCACTGACATCACCAAGATTTGCAAGGAAGAAGCCAAGGAGTGTGTGGAGAAAATGAACTTTTATGCTCATATTGCAATCCAGCTCCATGAAGTTATCTAGTATGTAAACGACGATTGACTTGAAGTTTGAGTCCTTTTTGTTTCCCAGAAAACTGGTTACAACTACTTTAAAAGATACCCATGTTGCTTTTACTTTTGTTTCCATTTTTTTTTCTCAAAGATGGCAACCCTCATTGGTTTTCTGATGTCAGGTCCGACAAACACTCCTTCTTTTATCTTTGCCTCGGATAACCCAGGAAACTGCTCACAAAGGTATCTAAAACATTCTCCTTTCAGCAATCCCTTGACAAATTGTTTCATCAAACCCAATTTAATGTGTAGTGGTGGAAGTAATACCTGTTTGGGATCTACAAGGCTCTCCCTCTCAACATTTTTAACTCCAACCTGCAAGGTTTTTCTCAGCGGCCATTTTTTCTTTATATAGTGTTGCTTCCTGTCACGACTGTCTCATTCGCAGAGAAAGCAAAGGGTACCTCTCTTTCCGGTACCTCTCTTTAGGAAAAAGATGACGATAGTTGAAAATATTTATTTAGTCACATATTACTCTGTTGTTAGTGAGTGGACCTTGCATATATATATATATATATATATATATATATATATATATATATATATATATGTATGTATATATATATGTATGCATGTATATGTATATACATATATAATTTAGAATACCCCTCACACGACACGGAAGATTACAGTTCCGGCACCTCTATTTCTAGAATTCGAGCACGGCCTGTCTGTTATAGACTAGGTTTTAAAAAATATTAGGTGTAAAAACCAAACAGCAGTCAAGACTTATTCCGGAAGACGATATGAAAGTAGCACTCTCAGATACTTCACAAAATATTTAACGAATATTATTTGAGGTCCAGGTTCACAATCTAATTATTTTTTTTTATATTTTAGTTTTATATAAATAAATGAAATTGATAGTTTTTTAAATTTTCATTAATTTTGAACTAAATGAAGCACATATATATATATATATATATATATATATATATATATATATATATATATATATATATATATATATATATATATATATATATATATATATCATAATATATATATATATACAGTGAAATCTCGATCGATCGTTTTCGGATCCATCGTTTTTCCGTATGTGTCGTTCATTTTATCCAGTCCCAACGATCATATTGCTTTGTTATGTTTCCGCATCTATCGTTTTCCCGCATTTATCGTTCATTTCAATCGGTCCCTTGAAAAACGATAATTTTTAGTCACATGAGATTTCGCAAAAACAAGTGTAGAAGGTAATGAAGGCATATTGTTGTGTTACTGTGCAAAGTATATACATCCAAAATTTACAGTTCGTTGATTTTTAGAATAGTTTGTCAAAATTTACTTATTTCCATTTTTCTGTTAACATTTTTCTAATTTTTGCAAAAAATATTTGTCACTACCAAAATATTTTCAAAATTTTTTATTTAAAGAAAGTGGGTCGCGGTAGAAAAAAATTTGCGCAGTTTTAGATGAACTAAAATAAAAAATAAAAAAAACAGCATACTGATGAACTGTTGTATTAACATGTTTACACTTATTTGTATGAAACGTTTTTCAAGGAAGAGTGAAAATAAATTATTAGGCAGTTAAAGAAATTTGATTGCGACATATGACGCATTCATGTAAAATAATCTTTTGATACCATAGGAGGAAAAAACGATAGACGAATTAATTCTTAGAACTGTTCACTGACAGTCACCCTCATTGTGAAGCATAGGCGTAGCGTGCTTCTAACTTTTTTTTTGAGGGGGGGGGGGGGAAGGTATGAATTGAATTCAGTCGGGGCCCTCCTCTGCGCATTGACTGCCGGATGGTACTTAAAATATGAAATATTATGCTTTTTTGAAATTGATTAACAATAGAATTGATGTTTGAGTAGTATTCAAAAGTTATAAAATGAGAAAATTAAACATAATATAAATAAAATTAGAAGAAAAAATAGCATCGAATTTTTGTTATGGATTATATCATTGCTAAAAACTATATTAAGGCTAAAGACATAATCGGAATCTTCAGTTTCGCAGTTTCAAAAAGCGGAAAAATACCAACTTTCTTAAAAGTTTTCTACAATTTTCGGATTTTAAGTAAACTTCTTATAACGTTTTAATTTATTTCAAGTTAAGTTAGGGGGGAACCCCCCCCCCCTTGCTTCCCCGACGCTACGCCTTTGTTGTGAAGTGCATTGTAAAGTGGTTTGCTCTGAGAATTTCCACGAAGTGGATTTTGGTAAGAATCCCAGCTAAGACAGGAGCGTTCCTTTGCTGTTCTCTCATACGGAGCAGTGTTGGATCCCCTATATAGCTCCCCCATCATAAAGTAATCATGGTGTAGATGGGCATGAAAAGATTTTTACAATGCTGCAAGGCACAAGTGCCTGCCACATAGAG
>OU015495.1:147856367-147898867 GCA_907164885.2 Dolomedes plantarius
TTCTTCTTATGAAAAAATTGCAGTCTTCTCTAAAGGATATTCCGAACAAAAGTCTATAGTAATAAATTTTATGCTTTATTTTATGTATGATGTTTTCCTAATATAGAGGTAGAGCATCTTAACCTTCACATTGTATGTCATTAGCTGTTTAAAGTTCTTGGGGGAAGGCATGTCGGTTTTATGTCAAATTCTCAGTAACCCACTCACCGTACTTGCTATAAATGTGTTCTACACACTATTGAGAGCTTGCCCTCAACAATTTTTTTTATCAAAAGTTTCATTTTTGAATCCAATAAAACATTGTACAAATTGGTAGAAGCTTCTTTCTTCATTTAAAGAAAACCAAATATCCTTTTTAAATATCTTCTTTTTTGATCAAAAATCAACTTCAAATCAATGTTAATTTATCTACACATGCGTTACGTTATAAGTTAAGTTAACATTTAGAGAGTTATATAAAAGTGTTTGAAATTTTAAAATAAGAAAAAATTTAAATTAATCTCTCATCAAACTGATGAATTCGTTAAATACTGAGAGTTAGAAATAATTTACATTACGTCTTTCACTCTGTGTTTAATCTTTTATTAGATTTAAAAAAATCATCAAACTCATGAATTCATTAAATAGTGAAAGTAATAATTAGAAATAATTTACATTACGTCTTTCACTCTGTTTAATCTTTGATTATATTAAAAAAAATCATCAAATTCAACAAGGTATTCTATGCAACTCAAAACTTTTCGTGTCTGATTGAAATTCAAACTTGCCTGTGACCACAAGAGACTGTCCCCAAACTATCTAATAATTACATGATGCAATTATTCATCTTGATATTTCTTGCATGGGCTTCTGAATGAAATTTTGTTTATTCATAATTACTGTACCGCTATGTATAGTGACGGATTATCATTTTTAGTTGAATAATTACGCATTGAAATTTTGCCCCCTATTTCTCCACTGAGTCATGGTAACATATATCTAGGGTTACTTAAACAAAAATGAAAACTGACATTTTGAAAGCCCTCTCATTTTTGCATACTTGTACAGTAATCAGTCTTTGCCTGTTCTGAATATGATCAATGATGCGTTTTAAAGAAAACTTTATTAATAAAATATACAGGAATATTATAATTTTTCTTTTAAAATAATGTGTTTGACTAACAGACATAAGATGAAAAGTAAGCTTAGATCGTTTCAAGAAACTTGACATTATTTTATGTTCCAAGTTTCTACTCAGGTTCGGTGGCGTAGTGGTTAAAAGCGTCAAGCTGCCATACCACAGGTCCAGGGTTCAATCCTGCAACTGGGCAAGGTCGACTCAGCCTTTCATCCCTTGAGTGGGTAGATAAAATGAGGACCAAGACTGCTTGGGAACTAAACTCCGGGGGTCCCACGTCAGATTGATCACCTGACTGAGACATGTGCTGTATGGCACCCCAAGCCAACGGTCACGAAAACGGAGATGGGCACCGCCGGCCTTGGTCTACAGTGGACTCTTGCGCCACGAGTTTAGTTTTAGTTTCTACTCGCAGTTTAAATTATAATTATAGGTAAAGAAAAATTTATTAAGAAATGTTTTGGTGACTTTGATAAACGTGGTGTCATTTAATTTTGTCAAATCAGTTAAAATTATAGTTCACGTGCCGCTGGCATATTTGAGGGCCTTATTTGAATAGTGGTCCAACTCCACTTTTTAAAAAAATGGAATTAGCCTCACTTTCATGTTCGTCCAAGTCATTTCTGTCTTTTAAACTGGTACAACTCCAGCTTATTTCTGCTGCCAACAGAGGGCATTACGAATCAAACTTCAGCAGTCATTTTTCAGCACTCATCAGACTTTAAGGCTATGGTGAGATCTCAAAATGAGCAAGCATGGAGTTGGACCACTATTCAAATAAGGCCTTCATTTAAAAAATACGTATACTAAAATTTAACCCCGGTGAGTTAGGGATTAAAACTATTTAATCTCAAAACTGGAATATTTTTGATAAAAAGAAAAGCAGGTAAATGTGAGTACTTGTTATCTAATGGCTCCTCGTGTTTATATTTATTGTTTCTTATTCAAATTATTTTATATTAGAATCTGGGTGTTTCATTTTTCTTTAAAAAATAATGTAAAAGGAATGAATCTACATAAGAATACAAATACTTAATAGGATTTAAATTTAAAAAACACTAATATTGAAACAACATATCTGAGGCTAAAATTTAACCCCGAGTGAGTTAGGGAGTAAAACTATTTAATCTCAAAACTGGAATATTTTTGATAAAAAGAAAAGCAGGTAAATGTGAGTACTTGTTATCTAATGGCTCCTCGTGTTTATATTTATTGTTTCTTATTTAAATTATTTTATATTAGAATCTGGATCTTTCAGTTTTTCTTTAAAAAATAATGTAAAAGGAATGAATCTACATAAGAATACAAATACTTAATAGGATTTAAATAAAAAAAAACACTAATATTGAAACAATATATCTGAGGCTAAAATTTAACCCCGAGTGACTTAGGGAGTAAAACTATTTAATCTCAAAACTGGAATATTTTTGATAAAAAGAAAAGCAGGTAAATGTGAGTACTTGTTATCAAATGGCTCCTCGTGTTTATATTTATTGTTTCTCATTTAAATTATTTTATATTAGAATCTGGATGTTTCAGTTTTTCTTTAAAAAATAATGTAAAAGGAATGAATTTACACGAGAATACAAATACTTAATAGGATTTAAATTAAAAAAAACACTAATATTGAAACAATATATTTGAGGCTAAAATTTAACCCCGAGTGAGTTAGGGAGTAAAACTATTTAATCTCAAAACTGGCATATTTTTGATAAAAAGAAAAGCAGGTAAATGTGAGTACTTGTTATCTAATGGCTCCTCGTGTTTATATTCATTGTTTCTCATTTAAATTATTTTATATTAGAATCTGGATGTTTCAGTTTTTCTTTAAAAAATAATGTAAAAGGAATGAATTTACATGAGAATACAAATACTTAATAGGATTTAAATTTAAAAACACTAATATTGAAACAATATATCTGAGGCGTCATTACTTTCTGAATATGGTACGATTATTTTTTTTTAAAAATTGTAACCACATTTTAAAGCTTTTCCTTTTTCCCTGATTTTTTTCAAAATATGTTGTTATAAGACTTATCTGAAGAGTCTATTGCTAGAAATACCGTATATCACTGCGTGTCTTCGAATGGTTCTTTAAGGTAAATATAATAGATGCATACCGTAACCACATTTAATATAGGCAAAGAAATTAAATCAGGAACAAAATAGCACGAATAAAAAAAACACTTTGTATTTACGATTTACTTGCCTCCTGGATTAAAGCTTGTTTTTCATTCCGACCTTACATGTGAAGTTGGGAATGAGGCCACAGTTGATTGGCTGCGTAATCTCATAATCCCGGATTACATCCCGTCGCAGAAATCGACTTAACACCCACATTGCACTGAATGCTATAAGTGTGGTAAGGGATTTAGCGCTATTCTTTTTCCTAAAAGTTTAGCTTTTGTCTACCCGAGGTTGGCACATGCTGCGGGATATCTGAAATGAAAAGATTACACTACCTGGGTTTTACTTATCTGAAATCACTATAGATTAATTCACGGAATTCATGTGGTACTTTGCCTAAAATTTGAGCGCAGAAAAAGATCTATACTACAGTTTAAGCACTGGTGCTGTAAAATTAGGTTGAACAATACCCAATATGACAAAAAAAACAAATTTTTGTCTGTTATATGATATAATGGAGGATTTGCTGTAACATTCATGTGAAATGATATTTTCATTACTTTTAGCTTGAGAATGTTAAACCTGGAACTGCTCAAGGTTGCCAATCCACAATTGAACTTCCTCGGCGATGTGAGGATATTTTATTTATTTTTTAATTCAGAGTGTCTAATTTACTATACTTTTTACTGTGACAAAAATCTTTATTCTACAAGAAAACCAAAAGGAAGAAATTTCCTTTTTAAGAAAGTAATTTGGTTAAAGTGGTGTTTCAAAACTCGCTAGGTAAAAAAAAAATATTGTTCTCTTGAATTGCTGTACTGCACTTTAGTATACAATTAAGTTTTATTTCTTTCTGCTTTTTCAATACCGTTGATATTTTCTCGCATTACTAATTTTTTCGCATCTTGTTATCAGTTTCTATATTCAATCTTTGCAATTTATACATTATTCTTATTTTTTAAACTAATTTTTACAATTTGTTTAGTACTTTATACTCCGAAGTTATCCCGTTTGTGGTAACTTTAAATCTGTTTCTCTTTGTTTTCAAGAGATATTTTATAGTATTATTCATATGAACAATTGCGATATAGGTTTGTTTAGTATTGGACATGTGACAAAATAATTTGGATTGTTGGTATAACACATATTTTGCTTCTTGAAACGCCGTGTATAAGCACAGTATTCTCTTTGAATTTTAGATTGGAAAGTTGTGTTAGCAACCGAAACTCCTGATTTTAATTAGCGAAAAATTTGATAGCTTTAATCATCCAAAATATACACGAAAAACGTATTTAGAGTACACATTTTTTAATCATAATCCCAAACTCCTTGAAACAGTGAGATTTTATATTTTTAATATCACAATTATTAAAGACAATACAGACTGTATGATCGACACTGCAGTAGACAGTTAGATGATATCATGGGTGTTTTGTGCATTATCATTAGCAGCGACATCTTTTCAAGGTTTTGTCGTATCCAAAAGATTGTTTAACACCATAAATTTTAAAGACGTTAAAACATTTATAAAATAAAATTATATTACTTTTAATGTTAGGAAATTTGGAATTAACTCCTTCAAAATTCATATGATAAAGATTTTCCTATCAGAAAAGCCTGGTGTAGCAACTTGAAATATCTCAGAAAGCTTACCTCGCTTTCCTTTTCTAAACTCCCTATTAGGAACTCAGGCGTTAGCAGACAAGATCCAAATATTTACAGCTAATGCTTCCGTCCTGAGTCAAACTTTTGTTAAGTAACAAAGAACGTCAGCTGAGTTTGCTATGCCTGTTAATGGTACTTCCGCTTATAAATTAAAAAAAAAATTAACAGATTCCTCAGTAAATGTGTTATTGAGCAAATCGTTCAATGGAAGTAGTGCTATAACATAACGATTGCCGGCCACATGGTATAGTGCAGAGGTAGGGAACCTTTTTACCATTAAAGGCCACATGTAAATTAATAAGTAATAAAGGAGACCGCATATGTTGATGTACCTATAAATGCGACATTTATGAAATTATTATACTTAGGTATAGTTTTAACAATTTGGTGCATTATATAGAAAAATAACAACAAAAAATTAAGTCCTTATTTATTTATTATTTGACTTAAAAAGTTACAATATAAAATATTTTTGTATTCACATAAGGGTAAAAACTTGTTACAACATTAATCATTAATTATTATTTTTTTTAATAAAATTATCAGATTCATAAGTACCACTGTAATTTTTATATTTCACTGTTGGTATTTTTATTTATGTAAACACGTATATATATCCAGATTTTTAAATTTTAATAAACAACTACATATTTAAATATCACTTCAAATAAAAATAATAAAGTAGAAGTATTTTAAAATAATTTTAACATTATAAAGAAATTCAATAGAAAAAAATAGTATTAAATTATAAATAACTGACATAGCAACAATTCCTAAAATAGTTTTAAAATCCGATGGAAAATTTAAGCTAGTAGGATATTTGCATTTGTTTCTTGCTTGAAAGTAATTGAATATTTGGATCAAGCTTCGTAACGCGAAGCCTGCGTACATACATTCATGCCGTTCTTTATTTAATTCCACTGATTTGCAAATTGTTGTAATCTATAAAATTAAATATTAATTAATACAAGTGCTAGCTTTTATTAAGGCCGCACAAGAAGATCACGGAGGCCGCATGTGGCCTTAAGGCCGCGCGTTCCCCACCTCTGGTATAGTGGTTGGTTAGCATCGTGAGTTTCCACGTAGTATGGTTGGACTTGGGCCAATCCCGAACAAGGCTTGGTCGTTACCGTGTTTTCCCCTAATAGGGAGCAATACTGATTCACCTAAATGGGCTCTCATAATAAAGTATCCAGTAAGATTTCGCTGTGAATAACAAAGGACAAGTCTCACGACAAGTGCTTCCACATTAAGAAAAAGAATAACAAATAGTTGATATAATTTTGGGAAGAAAAGATCAAACAGTTTGATGCTTAATATTAAAGCAAGAATTATAATTTTAAAACCAAATTATTTGAGAACTAGCTGAATATCCGTGCTTTGCTACGGAGGACATTCATATTAAATACAACGGTCAATGTATGCAATTAATGCCAATATATATATATATATAATAAATACAATGGTAAATATATGCAATTAATGCCAAAAAAACAAACAAAAGATATATTCATAAAAAAATCGTAGCGAATATTTTTATAGACAGAATAATGTAGAAAAAAATATTCAAATTAAGTCTAATAGAACATACTAAAGAATATAGTATAGTTAATATAGTACAGTTTGAGGAACATTTCTTTTACTGTATTTTAAAATTTTTTTGGATAATGTCCAATCGTTCTGCCGCAGAAAGAAAAAAATATATATTTTTGTCAATTTATTTCGTTGTTATGCACGTGACACAAAATTAGTTTAAACTATCACAAAATGAAAAGAAACGACGTGATCAGCATTTAACAAATTAAATTCTAAAAATTAATCTTTAAAAATTCACCAAAAATCAGAAAATGTAGGCAAGGATTCGAAAAAGATTTCATTTTAAAGGAATTTTTATGATATTTCTCGTGATATAAATTTTTTAACTGAAATTATTATTTTAAATGCAAAATTAAATGAATGTTACAAAAACAGCTTAAAAATTTAATTTTAAAAAATCTAAGAAGAATTTTTTAAAAAATCTGTCTTAGTGCACTCCTACACTATAAGAAAAATTGCCATGCAAAATTTCAACCCTTTAGATCCAGCGGTTTGGTCTGTGCGTTATCTGTCAGTCAGTCCGCTACGGAACTGTTTTATATATATAGATAATTACTTTAAACTAGAAGAATATAATTTTTGTTCACAATTTATGAAAATTTTAAAAGTATTACTTCTTTTCTAAATTTACATTTTGCAGAATGTATGATTTTACCTATATGAGAGTCATGCGCTTAATATGGTCCTTTTCATACATAACGTATCAGATTTTTTAAAACATAAGGGTTATTTAAACACAAAGGAATAGCTTTTGAACTAAAATTTCCTTCATTTCTCAATTTTTTTTATAAAAAGAACCTCTTTAAATTCAACCATCTACCAAGCTGTCACAAATTTGTATTACTGCGTCAGTTTTAATACACCATTCCCTATTTCTTTTTCAGTCACATCCTGTCACAGACATGGAAACATACATTTCCGACAGTGATAGATTCATACTAAGGAAAATCTGAAAGTGTCAACCTGTCGAAAGCAAGAGTTCAATTTTTCAAGTCCATCGCAATAATTTTGCTACATAGTATATAAAATGTAAGGAATAAAATATTATTCATAAGCTATGACATTTTATCTATTTTTAACATTTTAAGGCATAAAAGTTTTTAACCAATTGTCTAATATTCTGTAGTTGTTTAACTTTTGTTTTAAATTACAAAAAATTTGTGAGGAAAGTCAAATTTCCTTTACAGTTTTGAAAACTTTTTAAAATATACTTTTGACTTCTATTTTTATGGCCTTTTAAAGCATAATTTAGGTAACAACTAAACGTCAAAAATATGTTCGTAGCCTTTTACAAACATCTTGATTACTTAATTTTTAAAATACTGTTGTAGTTACAAAAGTGTAGTTTAATTTGCATCACTCACTCATATGCTATTTTTTACGTGAAGCTTTAACGTTACACTGGTGTTGAAGTACGAATAAAGAAATGTGCTTCTGATGTTGCCATTTTACACTATTCTATGGCCAAAAAACCATTATAGTATTAATTCAAGTATTAATTCGCTCCTGAAAAAATATATCCTTAGAAAGAACGTTATTAAAAGACTCGAGAATAAAACTCCAGTGAAGAGATTCATAGAACACTAGGGTTGAAGAGGTGAAAGTGACGACTTAACCTTTTTCTTAAGGGGTGGGATAGCATGTATCCCAAGAATACGGATCCAAGTATATTTATATATATATATATATATATATATATATATATATATATATATATATATATATATATATATATATATATATACACGTATATATACATATATACATGTATATACATACATATATATATATATATATATATATATATATATAACCCCCTTAATGGCAGTTCTTACAAAGGGTGTATGGTGTTTCCCTTTCTAAAGAGGGAATCGGAAAATGGGCCCCGTAAGCTAAATGTTAAGAGAAGTGAATGAGTAATTGTAGTTTCAATCAATTTAGAGAAACATATTGTTACTAAATTCAAATTTTATTTCAGCTCCTCAAAACAAATTTCAATTTGCAGAAGAGAAGAGAAGAGTGAAACAAATTATCTCTGTTTTTATTTGCTACTTAACACATTGTTAATCTTATGGGCCAGAACTAGGGACTATCTATTATTTCAAAGTTTTAGAAACTTGCCCAGTTAAAAGAAATAGTATAACCTACATCGAAACTATTAATTGTCACAGGTGTTAGTTCATATTTCTAGGAACGAGAAGGATTCAAGAAATCCCAAACTAGAGCTGATACAAAATTTATAGTGTTTTTACGAAAAACTCGTTCGTGACAGAAAACGTGTTGATGATACTTTGTATATCGTGGATTACGTAGCTTTAGTCAAATAAAAAGGATCCCAAATTTCTCAAAAGACTCCAGTGACATGCATCCCTCCCTCAATGCGAGTACCATATTGACTAGAAAATTTACTTATATATTTGAATGCAATGTCAGTATTTTTTTCCCTTGAGGTGATAAGTATACTGCTTTTTAGCATACTGTCAACAATTTATTTGACTAACGTGTGGTCCACGTAAGCTTATGAATTTACTTACATGGATTTTGTTCCTGATAACCTGAGGATCCTTACAAAGTCAAACCTTTATATATCCTACACAGGAACAAAAATCTCGCATAAGTAACTGGAAGAGATATCATCTATCAGGCGGTAACTTTCAAAAAGAATAGTACCTAAAAATAAATTTTTGATAAAAATTGCACATGTTTTACTAAGAAAGGCATGTTCAAGATTCGCGTAGGATTTGATATCACGCGCCAAAATTAAGAAGAAAAAGCAACAACCGTGTACTGAAAATAAAAACTATCAAACTTAATAAACTATCAAACTTAACTATCTAAAAATTCTATATGTGCAACGAATTCAATAAACATTGTTTCATGTATAAACTGTGTTTGTATGAAATTCATTTAGAGTGCCACTTCAAATTATATACACCCAAGTCTGGGTAGAAGTGAGCTATTTACTCTATAACCTCATGTTATTGAATGTGATAAAACCTCAAAATTCTTTTCTGCCCTGATTGTAGAAAATGTATCCCCCCTCCTCCGCTTTAAAAAATATCCTTCCGGAAAGTAAAATATTACATTTGCAAAGACTTATGCTTCCATACTTAAAAGCAGCTGAAGAAGATTTGTATGAATATAAATCAAGTGACATTTTCTACCGCTTTCCTGAAAATGTAAAAAAAAAAAAAAACTAAACTGAACAAGACTTTATGGATAATGAGGCAAAAACGTTTCTTTGATCACCGAGTTTAAGAAAAATATTAATGGTTGAATGAACGGTACCTAATTTTATACTAATATTTCTCTAAGGGTGTCAGAAACACGTATGTTTTATTAAAAATGTTCCATAAGAAAAAAAACTAAAAAAAGTTTTATAGAGCTACTTAGGTAATTACAAACTTCCGTAAGTCGAGATTATAAATATATTTCCTTCTGTGAAATTCTTTTTTCTGTTTAATATTCCTAAGATTTTGATGAACTATTATCATAATATACACTATAAAACTTAAGCAAGATGCCCCCGAATTCAAGTAATTTTATTATGTGTAGCATATTTGATTTTAACAAGCATTGATAAATGTGACATAAGTAATTGTGATATCTGATGGAGAAATATATTGTTCTATAGAAAATAAAAGTGATACCCTGCCAACCCCGAGAGGATTTATGTCTGGGTAGGATGTTTTGTTGTATTATCTGTATCATTAGAGCATTAACTTTCAAATAGTTACTTCCTACTTACATTTAATAAAGTAAAGCAGATAAAATTATTCCTGTTGTTCAGAATGTAAAGATATGACAGGCAAGCTTGCTTACATGCAAGTAATTTTCATCTAGTTGGAGCTTAAGTTTAAGGTGTTTATTTTTATTAATTGTATTCTAACCATACAATCCATGAAAACTTCTATCTTCAAAACGAAGCCGAAATTTTATAGATCTTTCTAAAGCATCATTGTAAAATATCCGATTTTTTTCTGTTCTTAAGATTTTAGTTCAAGTTTTTAAATAGAAAAGTTATGATGTGAATCCTTTACGAATTGTCCTCGTTATATTTTGAGAATCTATTTCTGCGTTGCCTATTTACAATTTAAAATCTTCATTCAAAAAATCAAGATATTTAAAAACTTTTTTAAATAGTTCTAAAACTTCTATCTTCAAAACGAAGCTGAAATTTTATAGATCTTTATAAAGCATCATTGTAAAATATCCCTTTTTTTCTGTTCTTAAGATTTTAGTTCAAGTTTTTAAATAGAAAAGTTATGATGTGAATCCTTTACGAATTGTCCTCGTTATATTTTGAGAATCTATTTCTGCGTTGCCTATTTACAATTTAAAATCTTCATTCAAAAAATCAAGATATTTTAAAAACTTTTTTTAAATAGTTCCAAAACTTCTATCTTCAAAACGAAACCGAAATTTTATAGATCTTTATAAAGTAGCATTGTAAAATATCCGATTTTTATTGTTCTTAAGATTTTAGTTCATTTTTTTAAATATTAAAGTTACGATGTGTATCCTTTACGAATTGTCCTCGTTATATAATGCAAACCTATTTCTGCGTTGCCTATTTACAATTTAAAATCTGCATTCAAAAAATCAAGATATTTTAGAAAATTTTTTTAAATAGTTCCAAAACTTCTATCTTCAAAACGAAGCCGAAATTTTATAGATCTTTATAAAGTAGCATTGTAAAATATCCGATTTTTATTATTCTTAAGATTTTACTTCATTTTTTTAAATATTAAAGTTACGATGTGTATCCTTTACGAATTGCCCTCGTTATATATTGCAAACCTATTTCTGCGTTGCCTATTTACAATTTAAAATCTTCATTCAAAAAATCTTTCTCATGCAGTTCTGCTACCATATTTGATTTATATTGTTGTTTGCCAGAAATGCAAACATATTTGGATGTCTTCCACTGACGATTATTTATTTTAAATTCAAGTCCGAGAATTTGTGCTTTCAATTGTAGAGTTCTTAATTTTTTAATGAATTTCTTTTTTCTAAGTTGGCAAAGGAAGATATATTAGGGGAACTCTGGTCTATTTAAAGAAATTTTAATCAGCAAAGATGTAAGAAATGCACAGAAATGTCTTAAGTCCCTATACTGGTGCGATCCCTATGAATACTATTATACTTATCACAGTGTTTTTCTCAATTTCATGCATAATTTTTTTATCTGTGAAACTGCATTCGATTAGGTAAGGAAAATTATATAAATCAGAAGAGTTTTTACAGCATGAACTACTTAGCCTATATCAGGTATTTTATTTTTAGGTGTTTTAAACTGAAAGTTAGAGGAACGTTCAATCAACCATTAACCCTCATAATAATCGATAGAATACTAGAGTGCACATACAGGGTGTTGCCGAATTCGACCGACAAATTCAGAGGGGTGATAGTGGGCATCAAGACGAGCAATAATCACATAGGAATGTATGACCGGAAACGCAAACCTGAAGCTGGAGGGCGCTGTTTAGTTTGCCGGACCATACCTCTTACCAACCCCACTGGATGGCCGGAAATACTGCATTTTTCTGGAGGAGGTAGAAAACTCAAAAACAAAAGAGAATAAAATAGGAATGTATGACCGGAAACGCAAACCTGGTCAACTAGAGGATAAACAAAGATGAAGAAATGTTGAATTTTCATTTATGAACATCATGGCCTACTATCACCCCTCTGAATTTGTCGGTCGAATTCGGCAACACCCTGAATTTTTAAGGTCAAAGATTTTGAAGAGAGTCATTTGTACATTATGTTAGATACCATAAATAAATATCTTATTTAAAACTAGCGTACTGTTTTAGCATATAATGATTCGGATGATATTAAAATGTATTAAGCTAGGTTAAAGAAAACAAACCTGTATTAACTAAAGGATAGCACAGTTGATTCACTCTTGCCCAAAGCATGCTTACCTCATTTTAAAAACTCTTCTATTTTTTAGGAGATACAAATATCATACATATTCATGATATAGTATGAAATCATAAATCTAGGACTCGACAACTGTTGCATATCAGCAAAACAAGTTTCAATATTTACATCACAAACTCCTCCATTAAACCAAGGAGAAAAAATGTTACTTAAACTCACAAAATGAATACAGGTTACATTCCTGTTGATTTTGAAAAATAGACAAATGAGAAGGAAGTCAAAAATAACTTATAAAGAAATAGAAAGGGCAAATTTTTCTTCAAAAAAGGAGTTTTTAAAAAAAGTAAAATATACTAAAGCAAATCAAATAATCAAAGAATATCATAATTTACGTTGCAAGACTAACGTTTTTAGCTCTTAACTTTGAAAAAAGGGATTTTTTAAAAACTTTTTGTGTTATTTATTGTAAGAAAAGAAATCATAGAGAATTGAAATTTTGTTACTAAGGACACTCAACAACTTAAAAAATAATTTTTTTTTATAAATTGTCTTTTCGTAAAAAAAGGTAGCTTAAAAGTAATACTTTCTTTTGTAGAGTAAGAAATAAGTTCAATTTCATTGATTAGTCTTCAGTTTTACGACCCATTGTACCATAAATCCAGGACAGATCCCGAAATTTATTTCCTTCAGTAAGATATCCCTTAACCTGGTTCAGTTTAAAGAAAATTTGTAGCAATAACAGGATATACGCTGCTTTCTTTATCCATTCTTCGTATTTCTTATGGTTTATTTCTTAAGCATTCATACAATTTTTGTAGATCGTTTTGCTCTACATAGATACAAACTCCCGATTTTGATACAAAAATATTCCATAAGCAATTTTACGATATTTTAAAGATTTGATATTTAAAAAAAGGCATCAAATACAACGCAAAATTTCTGTACCGATGAAATATTCGAAAGGAACAATATAAAATAGAATCTGAGGGTCAAAGTACTTGCAAAAAAATATTTAAATACAGTTAATCAAGAAATGGAAAGTTAGACTATATCAGTGCCATTAGTTTCTATCAAAACATTTTTTTAAATTCAACGATACAAAATCGTAATTATCAAAAAAAAAAAAAAAATATATTGGAAATGTCTTGAAATTCATTTCGTAAAAAAGCAACATGTGTATTAATAAGAAGAATAGAAGTTCATTTATCAAGAAAAAAGGTCAAATATATACATAGGGGAAAAAAGGAAAACTAAAAGGTTAAAAAAATTAGGAGTTTTTTTTTACCATTTATGAGTCTTACTTAATTAAATGTAATTGGGGGCTTTTCTATAGAATCGCAGACTTGGCCCTTAATAGAGATGTAAACTAAACGCTAATGTGATAATATAGGCTAACAAAATGTGATCTAAAATACTTTTCAAAATTTTATGTCATTCTTTATGAAATATCCAACAAATTTTATGTAGGAAATATTTGTTCTGTGAATTAAGAGGATGCTCAAAGTACTATTCATCTTGAATGATTGCTGAATAAATGTTTAAAAAAAACATATACCAAGGCTTGATAGGGAAACTAATAATTTTTTGTGTAAATATCCCTCATGTATTTTAATAAAAAGGGAACAGGAAATAAATAAAATATATATATTTTCTCTCAAATTACAAAAATTTAATTTCCCTGTAAAGACGAATTTTAGGAGAATATGTATCATAATAGTAAAAGTTACAACAGTACTACATTATTCAGTAATAATTTAATAAACCATCAATCTTCAATCTTCTTAAATAATTTCTCAATAAAAGTTATCTATATAACTATTTATCTATGTATATATATATATATATATATATATATATATATATATATATATATATATATGCATGTAATATATTAAATATTATGCCCTCCATTCTAGAATTTAAATTCCCTTTCCTAAATCCAAACCCCAGTAATATTAATTTATCGCTTTAAAACCCCCAGCCACAGAACTTCCCATGAATCGCACGCCTTTGCATTTCTGCAAGTGTACATCTCTGAATTCAGGAGTGGGATAGCATCGCGAGCCCCTAAACCTGCTGACCCTACGAATAATAGTCACATGGTCTATCTCGCTCTCTCGCGTTTAATGTTGAAGGGTGATATTATTCCGAGCCGTTCTTCTGAAATGAACGGATGTACTTTTGTCGCTAAAATAAACGATTCGGCCCGACTGTTTCCAAATTTTATTTTATTCCGTTCAGGCTGAGTCTAGCTCCAGCCATATAAATATGAGCTAGTTTTTTCCCTTCAGATTATAATTAAGGCCGTGACGTAATGGGGATATTACATATATATATATAAGGTAGATGTCCCAAATATCACCTACTCTAACTTTTTTTCGACATTTCATCCAATTTTTAGTTTTTGATTAGGCTGGAAACTCAAAGAACACCCCCGAGAACTATTTCCTTTGGTATCCTGAGATCAACCAGCTCCAAAACCAGTGCCAGTTTAAGTTATGTAGCTAAATTGGAAAAATTGAAATTTCCAGTGAACTCCAGAGCGGTTCCTAATATCGCCTACCTCTTCCTCTTACCGCCTACCAGGCGAAATTAGGAGCACCTATTAAAAGGCGTTGCTAGCGAAGTTTCTGTTTAATGCACTTTCAAATGGTATAGGCAAAATTAGAATTTGGATGCACCTACCTGGTCATTCACTGGATTCTGATTCTTTGGAGCCAAAGTTTACGAAGACAACTGCCAAAAGAACTTCAGACGCCATATATATTTTCAGTTGTCAGTGATAAGAGCGTTGTCACTATCGCCGCTGTTAGTACAAACCCAGAACTAAGAAGTTACTGCACTTTCTGATGCATAGCACGAATCATACTTTAAAAACACGAGTAGGCGATATTAGGCACAGGGGCGATATTTGGGACACTCTCTCTCTCTCTCTGTATATATATTATTTTTTTTTCAAATCATAAACGTGGAAGTTCCCATCTTAAGTTTAGTGAAATAGGCGTTATAACTGTGTAATATATAAATATAATAAATTATTAGCAGAACTACATAATAATAATGTATCCATGACATAAAGTTATAGAGTTTCTATGCTCACTTCTACCCAGACTTGGGTGTATATAATTTGAAGTGGCACTCTATTTGTATTTTAAGCGAACACAGTTTATACATGAAACAATGTTTATTGAATTCGTTGCACATATAATTGGCTTTTACAGCAATAAGCATACGTACACTTGTACGGAATATAAATACAGCTTTCAAGAACAATATATTTTCTATACTCACGAACAGTAAGTCAAACCAGCAGTACTGCCATGTAAACTTCTGGCCCGCTAAGCACTAGCGCAGGATAACACCTTTTCAACCTTAACAACCTCCCCTTTTTCATTAAATGACGCTGCGTGGTATTTATACTAAGCGCGTATGCCGAAATTAGCATTTCTAAAGCAGCTTCTTTAATTCACTCAAAAGTTCGATTCTTGTGAATCGAATCTTGTGTATACCTTACAAAGTGTTACAATCATACAAAAGAGCATCTTATACAACATTTGATTACTAAATTATATACGATGAAGATATTGTATTAAAAATAACATTAAATGAATAATCAGTTGTCTTAATGCAAATTATTTTTTTAAACAAGCAGACTTCTCTCGTATTTAATCATATCGTAAAATGCTAAAACTTATTAAATTGCTAAGATTTTAAGGTGGATAAAAATATATATACAACTCTTATTTTGATGTGGAATGCTTTTGCAAAGTATTTATGAAATTATTTTTTTGCCAGTAGCATGAGTTGAAACAAATTTAACACAATTGTATACATGGCAAAGAACAAACATTCATAATGCATCTTCAAGTGTTTTTACTGACAATGTTAACCTGAAAGACAATGAAAACAACTACTCCTGACACTTGAAATATGATTTAAACATAAATACGTCATAATTAAAAATTACTTTTATAAAACACATACACTTGAAAAAAATAGGCCAGAAATTGATGGATGACATTCATGTATGTTAATCGAATTAAATTTCCTATGATGTTATAACTGGAAAAAAGTATTTATTAAGTCTTCGAAGAAATCATAATAAGTATATGTACGACTAGAGGTTTTATTTCGGTCTCCCATAGAGTAATTTCATTACAAACCTCAACAGAGTTTTCTACGAGAGAAAGAAATGTAGTGGTGTCTCCAAATGTAGTTGTAGCTTATACCCTCTAAAAGGAGAGGGTCTAGCTACCATTACATGCTGAATAATAACTGAATAGTGGATTGGTTCATTGGAAGCGCTATATTATCATCTTTTACAACAATAAGTCTTAACAGCAATTGATATAATATAGAAATCTAAACTAAAAATTCCCCATTTTATTACATACTATAGGATTGCAAAAATACACACTTGTTTGAAACCTTGAAATTGCATTTATCTTAACAGCAATTGAAATAATATACAAATTTAAACTAAAAATTCCCTATTTTATTACATACTATAGGATTGCAAAAATACATGCTTGTTTGAAACCATGAAATAGTCTTCATCTTAACAGCAATTGAAATAATATATAAACTTAAACTAAAAATTCCCCTTTTTATTACATAGGATTGCAAAAATATACACTTGTTTGAAATCATGGAATAGTCTTCATCTTAACAGCAATTAAAATAATATATAAACTTAAACTAAAAATTCCCCTTTTTATTACGTACTATAGGATTGCAAAAATACACACTTGTTTGAAATCATGGAATGGTCTTCATCTTAACAGCAATTAAAATAATGTATAAACTTAAACTAAAAATTCCCCTTTTTATTACATACTATAGGATTGCAAAAATACATGCTTGTTTGAAACCATGAAATAGTCTTCATCTTAACAGCAATTGAAATAATATACAAACTTAAACTAAAAATTCCCCTTTTTATTACATACTATAGGATTGCAAAAATACATGCTTGTTTGAAACCATGAAATAGTCTTCATCTTAACAGCAATTAAAATAATATATAAACTTAAACTAAAAATTCCCCTTTTTATTACGTACTATAGGATTGCAAAAATACACACTTGTTTGAAATCATGGAATAGTCTTCATCTTAACAGCAATTAAAATAATGTATAAACTTAAACTAAAAATTCCCCTTTTTATTACATACTATAGGATTGCAAAAATACATGCTTGTTTGAAACCATGAAATAGTCTTCATCTTAACAGCAATTGAAATAATATACAAACTTAAACTAAAAATTACCCTTTTTATTACATAGAATTGCAAAAATATACACTTGTTTGAAATCATGGAATAGTCTTCATCTTAACAGCAATTAAAATAATATATAAACTTAAACTAAAAATTCCCCTTTTTATTACGTACTATAGGATTGCAAAAATACACACTTGTTTGAAATCATGGAATAGTCTTCATCTTAACAGCAATTAAAATAATGTATAAACTTAAACTAAAAATTCCCCTTTTTATTACATACTATAGGATTGCAAAAATACACACTTGTTTGAAACCATGAAATTGCATTCATCTTAACAGCAATTGAAATAATATATAAATTTAAACTAAAAATTCCCCATTTTATTACATACTGTAGGATTGAAAAAATACACGCTTGTTTGAAACCATGAAATTGCATTCATCTTGATATTTTTATCTCTTTTTCTAAAAATTTTTCGCTTTGTACAAAACTGATCAATTCATTCAGAAATCTTTTATGATCTTCTAATACCTTGCAATACGATAAGAGACCTTTCTGTAGGCATGTACATTTCGCATGTCAACTTCCCCTACATTTTTACATGAAAATTTACATCCGTAAGCTTCAGGAGGTTTGATATGTATATGTTCTGGCACTAGAAAGAAATTTGCCTCTTTTGTTAGGCAGTCGGTCTTTCCTTTTTGTGAGGAAAATATTTCTCCCGAAATGATAAATTCTCATACACTTTAAACTGTTCACTAGAAAAATATTTGTCAAGAACTGTTACTACTTGTAAGATCACTTAAAAAGTATCGCATGTTGTTGTTGTTGTTGATATGAGTTGTGGATTGTTGTTTCTAATGCCTCCTGGCAGGAAGAAATTCCAGACAGGTCTATATAAGCTAGTGGGCTGAGGGGTGCAGCTCCGATTTATAATTCCCCCCCACGAGGGTAGGAGTCCAATTTAGCGAAGATCCACCTCAATTTTGACCGAGCACCCCCAGGGGTGACATCTGAAGGGATCGTACCCTCTCCCACCCTCTCTGACCACATAGAGGGACTTTCCGGTCATCGGATTTAACGAGTCCATGTCCGGCCTAGATACGGAGGTATATAATGGCGCTTGTCGGAATTCGATCCGAGCACTCTCAGGATTGAAAGCCGACGCGATACCACTATTAAAATCTAAAGAAGTTAAATTATCTCGATTCACTGAACGATTTATAAAATAGTGAAATTATATTCTGATTCATTTGCATTCTCTTCAGGCCTGTCAACTCCAAAATTTGTTAAAAACAGAGGAAGTTGCCCGAAACCAAAAATATGTAACAATCCACCTCTTAAACGTCACCAGCAATATTTCTGTAATTGAGTGTAAAATCATCGCACTGTTAAAACGCGACAGAAATTTTATTTAACTTTCACATTTATTTCTCGTTGGCGAAATCATTTTTTCTTGTTGCCTTCAACGGCGCAGTAAAAATTCGGCGAGTGTTTCTGATGGATTTCACCAACTTCTCAAACTTTTCACTTTGCACTTGAAGGGTGGATACGTAAAAATTGCATATACGACGTAAACGGGAACTTCGGCTTCGATGATGAAACCTATTCCTGACGCAGCGATCCGAGACGCAAAATATGCTGAATTTCAATAAGGCACTTGTCAGAACATAAAATGACTGGGATGTAACAAGAAAAAGCGCATTTCAAGCAAGCAACTTCAAAAATTAAGCGCTGCACTTATCAATATTTATAAATTTTGGACGGCTCTAAGTAATTAGGCATAAATTAATTATCACTCAATGACTTACAATTTTTCAGTACATTCTAAATATATGCATTATTGACAGCGTCAACCCAATAATGATTTTTAAATTTTTCGCACTCAAAATGCAAAAATCAGAGAAATTTTTCAGCTTAAAAATTTTTACGTACAATTCTTGTCATATTAATAAATTTCCTTGTTCTATTACAGCAAAGCGCACCGCAGTTTAAAATTATTTTGCTTCAGATTTAACATAATCGTTTTTGCTCTCCCTTTTAGAAAGTATATTTATTTCTCCACTGCTGTCAATAGTATAAAAATAAGTCAAGTTAAATCTCAAATCCTGCATTTTAGAGAAATTTTAGAACTGCCCATTAAATGGCCTATCTCCCCCCCTCTCATACTTCCACCCTAACGTTCAACCACAATAGAGAAATTTATAAAGTTTCGTTTTTGTATTAATTATTTAAAGCGGCCTAAACGAAAAGATTTCACCCAATTATAAATTGCCCTAAACGTTACAGGAAAAAAAAAACGGTGCTTGAGAAAACATTCCTAGAAATGACCTAGAACATTCTAATAATAGTTTTAATGCATCTGTATCAAAAATTATTTTAAGACATATGTTTAGGTTTTACATATCTACCCTCTAAGCATAAAACAATAAGCTCAAATTTCAGTCGTTTTTCTGTTAAGTTTAAATACAAAGCGCAAGTTTCTCGCTATTCTTTCATTATTTCTTTCATATGGGCAAAATATGAATGGATCCACCATGGGGGGGGGGGGGGAATGAGACATCGAACATTGGAGCTTTCCCCTTGTATTTCAATAATAATTTTAATACATTTGTATCAATAATTATTTTAATAGATATGTATTTTTTATATATATTTTGAATATATTTATAAAAATTCTTCACTCATTTATGGAATATACAAAGCATTTTATTTGCAGTTCCCTAGGCATATGAGATCGTTTTATTTGATACATGCCACCTATTTGAAAACTTCTTAATCTGTAATTCTTAAAATTTGCCAAACTACTTGTGAAGTTGTTTCCCCTCTATGGATAAGAAGGATTGTAAGAAAGAATATTTCACGGGTTTAGCACTAAATGTAGGCTGTAAAAAGACTACAGTTCTCGATGAAATATATACACTCAAGTGCCAAAACATTATGACCACCCCTACATTTTGCAATGAATTCGCCTCGATGACGTGGAAGGCACGTGATCAGGTGGAAGTGGTATTTAACTGCTGCTGGAGAGTCTGAATAATCATTCTTTCACTTACTTCTGTGTGTGATGGGAAAGGCTACGGATCTAAGCGACTTTGATAGAGGGCAGATTGTAATGGCTCAAAGGCTCGGAACAAGTATTTCCGAAACTGCACGACTCGTGGGTTGTTCGCGACCTACAGTTGTTAGTACTTATGCAAAGTGGATGAATGACGGTGAAACCAGCAGTAGACGACATGGTGTTGGACGTCCACAAGCTATCAAAGAAAAAGGTCGTCGGAGACTGTCTCGCATGGTGAAGCAAAACCGGAGCCAGACAGTGGCTCAGCTGACAGCCCAATACAATGCAGGGCCAAGTAGAATAGTATCGCAGAACACTGTTCAGCGGACACTTTTGGATATGGGGCTACGCAGCAAACGTCCCACTCGTGTGCCTTTGCTGACCAAGCGTCATCGCCAACTGCGCCTGCTCTGGGCCCGGGAACATCGCGACTGGTCCATGGATCAGTGGTAGAGAGTTGCCTGGTCAGATGAATCACGGTTTGTCATTTATCACGCCGATGGCCGTGTCAGGATACACCGTCTTCCAGGCGATCTGTTGCTCCCTCAATGTACAGTAGGTCATACACAGGCCGGTGGTGGCGGTATTATGCTTTAGGGGACGTTCTCTTGGGCGTCTCTGGGACCCGTGGTTGTGGTAGAGCAGACCATGAATGCTACAGGGTATCTGAACATCATTGCGGACCAGTTGCACCCTTACATGGCCTCTGTTTTTCCAGCTGGAAATGGAATGTTCCAACAGGACAACGCCCCGTGTCACAAGGCTAAAATTGTGTTGGAGTGGTTCCAGGAACATGATGCTGAATTCCAGTTAATGTCCTGGCCGCCTAACTCACCGGATCTCAATTCCGTAGAACACATCTGGGATGTCATGGGACGGCAGCTCAGAGTTCAAAGACTACCAATTCGCAATATCTCGGATTTGCGTGACCGTTGCTTAAACATCTGGTACAATCTGTCTCCGGCCATCTACCAAGGACTTGTGGCATCCATGCCAAGGCGGGTTGAAGCTGTGTTGCGTGCCAAAGGTGGGCCAACTCGTTATTGACAGGTGGTCATAATGTTTTGGCTCTTGAGTGTAAGTATGGATATATACATATTTAAACTAGGTGAATATCCATGCTTCGCTACGGAGTACATTCAAATTAAATAAAACAGACAATGTATGCAATTAATGCCCTCCCAAATATATATATATATATATATATATATATATATATATATATATATATATATATATATATATATATATACATAATATATATATATATATGTATATGTATATATATATATATATATATATATATATATATATATATATATATATATATATATATATATATATATATATATATATATATATATACATAATATATATATATATATGTATATGTATATATATATATATATATATATATATATATATATATATATATATATATATATATATATATATATATATATATATATATATATATATATATATATATATATATATATATATATGAATTAGGGTATCTGAGCATCTTTGTATTTCTGTCTTTCTGTACTTCTGTCTTTTCATTTGTGTTCTTTTGGATTATATGTGTACATGCATATATGGTGCGTTGAGCCCTAAATGTAAGTTGTCCGTATTTTTTCATATATTTTTACTATCTGTTTCAATGGGGATCTTGGGGCCTTGGGATGTCTTTTGATTATACCTGCATCCTATTCAGAAAACTCCCCTTGATGTAACTGATTTGGTTAGGCTCCCTGATGACGAGACCAGTCGGTTACCTCGATTTCTGGTTTAGTTCCGGCACTACTACAGAATCTTGCCTTTAGTGCGTAGAGCCCTGAGTGCTTGATTTCTGTTTATTTGTTGTGTACTTTCTTCCTATAATTATCTAGCTCTGTTGGTATATTAAATTTTAGTTATATATATATAAATCGTAACGGATATTTTTATAGACAAAATAGAGTAGAAGAAAATATTCAAATTAAATACAACGGTCAATGTATTCAATTAATTTTTATGTTTAATATCCATAAAACATACTAATTTGAATTAAGTTCTTGCAAATCTTCCATCTCAATTGGTCTAGTGGTTAAATTTTATCTTTTACCGTATTTTAATATTTTTTTGTCAATTTATTTCGTTGTTATGCACGTGACGCCAAATTAATTTAAAGTATCACAAAAAGAAAAGGAACCACGTGATCAGTATTCAATAAATTAAATTCTAAAAATTAATCTTTAAAAATTGACCGAAAATCCGAAAATGGAGGTAAAGATTCGAAAAAGATTTCATTTTAAAGGAAATTTTATGCTCTTTCTTGTGATATAAATTTCATAACCCTCAGATTATTATTTTAAATTCAAATTTAAAAGAATGTTACAAAGACAGCTTAAAAATTGAATTTAAAAAAGTGTAAGAAGAATTTTTCAAAAATCTTTCTTAGTGCACCCCTACACTATAAGAAGAATCGCCATGCAAAATTTCAGCCCCTTAGGGCCAGCGGTTTGGTGTGTGCGTTATCTGTCATTCATTTACGGAGTTGCTTTTTTATATATAGATTTGCGTAACATGAATGCCTGAATTTTCCACATATTTATTATTCTATCCATATTTTTGCATATAACATAATATTAATTAGCTAAATCTGGTATAGCTAAAAATATTAACTACGATTTCTCTAGAAGATCAAACAATAGAATTTTTTCAAACATAAAGAAAAAGAAAGAGTCGAAGAAGATATTTATTTTATATCTATCTTTGATGTCGGTGCTTCTATTGAAAGTCCAGAGAATTCTTGAGTTACAATAAAACCCTGAAAAGAGATGTATTTGATATTCGTTGGGACTTTGGAGTGTTTCAAATAAGTAATACGGAGTCAATAATCTACGTTTAGAAATTTTGACAAAAATACATAACTTCATTTTTTAAAGTTAAAATATAATATTAATCTCAGGACTTACTGCTACAGCTACCAGAAAAAAAAATTCAAGGTCACGTGGTTTTACTCTGAAGGTCTTCATCCGGAAATTGGTATGTGTGTGTTCTGTGGGTCAGTTAAGTCACGTTTATTTCTATGAGTGAGTTAAAGTATTAGAGACACAAACAGGCTGTTTTAGATACTAGTCACAGTATTTTTCATTTCTTAATAAATACTAATATGAAATGAAATTATAATAATTACAATGGTAAAACCTGATTCACCATTCGGCACTGATAGTGTAGGTGGTGAAATATTTGAACTTAAATTTTAATTGAGATTAAAGTTTCAATTTTTACTCATTGAGTTCATAGTTTTCTCTCTTTCGTTTAAAAAACTGTTATTTCATTGTGCACTGAGTCAGCAGTATTCATTAAGTTTGTATATTTTTAAAAACTTTTCTTTGTTTGGGTCGTAAATGTAATAGTAAGGATATCTTTGTATTTATCAATGATGACAGTGAAAAATAAACCTCGATATATTCACCCTAAATAAACTTCAAGAACCCCCAACCTCAATGGAACTCATTTCTTATCTATGATTAAAATTTTACTGTTATATATTCTATAGAAAACATTCTTAATATTTTTGACTATACCAGAATTATGTTACATGTTAAAACGTAGATAGAATGATATAGATATGTAATATTCAGGCATTTATGCTATCTTGCGAAAATTATAAATATATATATATATATATATATATGTGTGTGTGTGTGTGTGTGTGTGTGTAAGTAAGTGTAAAATAGAGATTATATATCATTTAAAGATAAATTTTACTCATGCAATTCTGAATTATAAAATCCTCATGAATAAACAGCATGTCCGAGATATGCGAAAATAGTATTTCAGATTAGGGATTTTACGGGCTTGTAGAAGTATACACATATCGTAAACAACTCATCAAAAATGTTATATAACTCATATTTGTGCAGGAATTCTAACGTCATATTCTCTTTTGAGGAAAGAGCACTGTCATCTACAGTATGTATGTAGGGTCTTCTAAAAATAGATTTATATTTGAATAGTAAATACGTAGAAATGTACCACAGAAGGTCAAGCTTAAAGCTAGAATTCTTTTACTTCATACGCTGCTCTGAGCCATTTGCCCTTTTTATTCTAAATTGCTATTTTTTTTAGATTTACTATAGAAAGCTTGTAAACATGTCTTGATATTTTGTAACCTGAGAAACAGAAAGCCTCTCTATATTGGATGAAATGAGGGTATTTATTGGTCCAAGCATGACAAGAGCAAAAATCTTATAGATACAGCAAAAATATTCAATCGTATAAAAGTTTTATCGTTCATAATTTGCTTCAATTTCTTACTTATCCAAATATTGTACAGTTTGCGAATGAACATTTTTGTTGCTGGATTCAATACATGATTTCTATATTAATAAAAAAACATGGGACTTATCTTGATACAATATTTTTCAGAATTTTCTCTATTCTTCGGGATATACTATTCTGTTTGATTATTTGATGCAAGAAAATCTTTAAATAAAAAAATGGATGTTTAAGAGAATGAACTCCGTTACAAAATTTCCTGATATAATTTTAACAGAAATACCTGAAGGTTTCAATGCTTACGAGAACCTTATGGTAGTAATTACCACTTGTTTTAGAATAATCACGACATTCACTCTACCAATCATTTTTGGATGATATTCAATTACAAAATAATTCAAAGAAATAATTTTTAAAGATATATAGATCCATGAACTCAGACACCCACGCAAATGTGTATACATGCATAATTCATAAAAATATATTTGAAATGGAACAAATAACTGAAGATGAAGACAGTTGAAAAAGTGTTTCATAAATAGTTACAAAATGTTTCTAAAAATTGATAACTCTGAAAATTGCTGGTTTATAAATCTTAAATTTTGTATGGAATTTTTTTTAATAGAACAAATAATGTGTCACTGATAACGTAGCAGAAATTTTGTGTAAACGTAAAGTTTTTATCACTTGTTTTATCTTTGATATATAATACATCCCTGTATTGTTATATATTTGACTCAAAATTTATTTTAAAATTTTTGCAGATATATCTTACCTATATTAAACTGAGATTTGTTGTCCAAAAATCATGTATTGAGAAACTAAATATGACAAGTGACATTTACAAGAACAAATTCCTCGTTGCATTAAAAAAGTTTTTTATATTTTTGATACAAGTCTTTTATTTCACATTTTATGAAAAGGAAAATAAAAATCCTTTCAATCAACAACCCTATCGATTCTTATGCGACCATAAATAATGTTATAAAATTCAGCAAAATGAAATTGGGATAATCATTGCATAATTATACTTTGCTATCCGTAAGTGTTAAAAAAAATTCTTAAAAAATAAGATTTAAACTAAAACTGACTATTGGAACATAAACCTCCAGAAAGGAATTTATCCTTAACAATAGTTAC
The DNA here is from genome assembly GCA_907164885.2 of Dolomedes plantarius. Lineage (NCBI taxonomy): Eukaryota > Metazoa > Arthropoda > Arachnida > Araneae > Dolomedidae > Dolomedes > Dolomedes plantarius. The sequence goes on from OU015495.1 coordinate 147,882,457, forward strand.
AGATAATGCACAAAATGGTAACGAAATATCAATGCAATGAATGACATGTTCTGATGACTCATCAAGATATCTAGAAGTTAATTCATGTTTATCCACCTTGGTAATTTTAAACTGAAGAATTTAAACTGACCAAAAAATAATAACTGATGTTTAGGAAAAACGGTAAAAATATGCCCCCCCCGCTATATATTATTCCAATAGTATGTCGACAAAGGAATCTGAAAAAGATTCGGGTATTAAATACGTTGTTAAGCTTATACCAGTATTAAGGCTCGTAAATTTTTCAGAAACTAGGGCAAACAGAGGGTTCATTTTTCGTACTTGGAAAAAATACATCATAATAAAACAGGCAATATTATTTTCCTACTTTTTAAATTGATTTTGGCACAGTTTTCAAATCATTTTGTGTGGGTCATACAATGTGCTGATTATATAAAAGTGTCAAAGCATTTATTGCAAGTTATTAATTTTATTTAATGATAATCGAAATGATTTACATTGAAATCTGAAAATTGAGATAATACAGAAATTCAATAATTTAATGATATTTCTGTAAATAACTGTAAAACTTGCCTTAGAGCTTGCTGTATAGTGATCTAAGGGAAATGGCAAAAGTAATTAAACATGCTTTAATAACTTCTATCCAAAGTTTTAAAGGTTCAGAGGTGTTTCCTTACTCTCACGGAAATATCCTATTTGTTGAAGATTGCAGATGTGAAGTTTTTCCCTGAACAAATTTAGAGTCTATTCCGTTAAAATACAAGTAAAAAGTAAATTTCAAAGTTTATGAAGACACTCACATTGAAAACGTTATTGAAGGTTTTTTTTTTAATTTAAAGTGCATGTACAGTTTTTGTGATATATTTAACAAATTTAAGCTTTTAAGAAATGAATAAAGAACTTCAACATGATTCCATGTTGGAAATATTATTTCCTTTTAGTTGTTTAGTTTTGTTTTAAAGTGACGTAATTTTCCACCAAGGAAACAACACTAAAGTGCAAATTTTTCTAGTTTGATTTCGTTTTATATACGGCAACTCGAAACCTAGATGTCCTGCTGAGTCACTACAAGTTTAATCGTTTTCTCCCAAATTCACTTCCTTTAACCCCCATAGTTCCTCTAACCCCCATAGTTTCTTAGGAGCACTTTCGAACTGAAATTTGTGTGTTACAGTATTTCATAGGGATACGATCCTTTTTAAGTGGGTCTGTCTTAAGCGAAAACTGAATTTAGGACCACCGACTATCAAAGTCATGAGCTTTACATACTCAAACAAGACCAGAACAATAAATTTCAAGAAATATCCACGTCAAAGTATAAACAGCATTGAACAAAAATCTCACAATCTTCCATTTACCCATCTTTTTTACATTCTTATAGAGTTCAAATTATTTAACTTAGAAACATGACGTTTATTTATATATTATGCTTACAGCAAGATTGCCTATCATTTTAGAGTTATTATACTTGCACTACATAATAGTAATAAAAACCCTAAAATAACATGTAACATAAGCTACTATAGTTTCAAGTATTCTAATCATAAAGGTTAATGTACATTTTTAAAATTTTCCCCGTTTTTAATGTTTTTGTTAGCTTTCTGAAAAATTATGTACATGAAATATGAGCTTAGAAATTTAGGTTATTATTTTAAATACAGAATTGAGCGATAACGTTTGTAAAAATCGGATTGTTTACCTCCAGAATTTTAAAAAGTTTACTTTAACAGGTGTTATAACCGTCAGGAGGAAAAGAGACTTTTGTATTTTAAGTATCATGCTAGAAAGTAGAACATTCATATTTAAAAACAATCGCCAGCATTTAATATTCAACAAAAGTTTACACTATATAAGTAGTTCTATCCTAAGTTATTTAAGCATCAGAGTTTTTACCCGGTACCCGCGAAAATATCCTATATAGTCAAGCTTTCTGATGCGGGATTTTTCTCTTAACGAAATTTATTTTACAACGTGTCTCATTTTGAGAATTTACCATATATATTGAAGTGTCGTAAAAATTGTAACCAGTAAACTATTACGTGACACAACTTTGCCCCTGAATGTAAATTTGTTCTCAATAAAAGCTAAGAGAAAGAAGGTTAATTGAAAAATGAAATGTCAGTGATGCTACAAAGGGTATATTTGCTACACAGAATATTTTTAAAGTTTATTTTTATCTTTACATTTGCGGTATTTTTACATGCAATAACACATATGAAACATTTAAAATACATATGAAACATATGTTTCATTTTACATATGAAACATTTAAAATGTAATAAAAAATCATGTAAGAGTGTCATAAATGTACTAAAAAAATCATGTAAACGTTACGTGTACCAAATAACCAAAACTGTAGCAAAATATGAAACTGAAATCTGAGACACGAGATTTAACCATGTAAAGCGAAATAAAACAAGACATAACTTGTTTAGTGTAGATGCACAAACACTCTGTGTGCTCACTGACCACTAAGCATACAAAAATAACTATCCCGCAAATATTGTTGACTTTTGATCACAGGTTTGATGTAAAGGAAACAAGTAGTCTCGAGATGTAGTGCAGAGAAAAGAATAACGTGATTCATTAAGAAACTAGTTGAGAAATGCATAATTTTTTGTGTGACTGTGGGCTTACAAACGGTTGCAAACTATATCTGATCAACTGCGCTTAAAAATTAGTTCACTGCAGGAATTATTCAAGCTTCTAATGTAGGACCAGACAAAAGTAAGAGTTTGAGAACAATGCCTCAGTTGTCTACGGCTGTTGAATCCTAGAACTGAGTGGAATGATGCCTGACTGTTTGAGTCCATCTGGCAGAAATCAATTCTTAAAAATTATGTTAATATGAACTGAGCGGGATTTTAAGTGCATTTGCCTCTGAGATTGCAATATGTCGGACCTAACATTACAGAGACTACAACATCGAAAGGACTGTGCAGAAGTTGTTCTCTTTGGATTGATACGCCTCAAGTCTGTCCCCTAAACCTGCTGGCATAGATCGATCGGATTATATAAATAGAAGAGGAATAGATAAAATGGCAATCAAAAAAGTTATGTCAGTGTCTATTAAATACGTATGCTACAAAATGAGAGCAAAATATGAAGAAACTAGGCCTTTTAAATATGATATAGAATTATTGGCATAGATGAATCGGATTATATAAGTAGAAGAGAAACGGATCAAATGGTAATCAAAAAAGTTATGTCAGTGTCTATTAAATACGTATGCTACAAAATGAGAGCAAATATGAAGAAACTAGGCCTTTTAAATATGATATAGAATTATTGGCATAGATGGATCGGATTATATAAGTAGAAGAGAAATGGATTAAATGGTAATGAAAAAAGTTATGTCAGTGTCTATCAAATACGTATGCTACAAAATGAGAGCAAAATATGAAGAAACTAGGCCTTTTAAATATGATATAGAATTATTGGCATAGATGAATCGGATTATATAAGTAGAAGAGAAATGGATCAAATGGTAATGAAGAAAGTTATGTCAGTGTCTATCAAATACGTATGTTACAAAATGAGAGCAAATATGAAGAAACTAGGCCTTTTATATATGATATAGAATTATTGGCATAGATGGATCGGATTATATAAGTAGAAGAGAAATGGATCAAATGGTAATGAAAAAAGTTATGTCAGTGTCTATTAAATACGCATGCTACAAAATGAGGTAAAAAATATGAAGAAGTTAGGTCTTTTAAATATCATATAGAATTATTGGCATAGATGGATTGGATTATATAAGTAGAAGAGAAATGGCTCAAACGGTAATCAAAAAAGTTATGTCAGTGTCTATTAAATACGTATGCTACAAAATCAGGGCAAAGTAGGATGAATCTAGGCCTTTTAAATATTATATAGAATAGATTAATTTCTTTCAAAAGAATTGAATAAATAAACTTACGTTTCAATGTGTGATTTTAATGATTATAAAGAAATCTTTATCTTGCTCATTTATCTGAAATAATGTAAAAAAGACATCTGTATAATTAGTATAGTGATATATATTTTTACTATTATTAAAGTATTGGGATAAATATATAGTGATATCACCTTAATTTTCAATCTCTTAACTTCATTTTCCAAAATTTTATAATTCAGGGGGAAAACCAATTTTTCATGGTAAATACTAGTGCACATATTACAATAGATATTCTATTAATGTTATAATTAAATCAGTTGATGGCAAACGAGCGATAATATGCATTTTTGTTACTACGGTTATGAAACGATTTTCGCTCTCACTGATGTTATGAATAACCACTGAGACTTCTAAGTAAACATATAAAGAGTCTGAATATTTCATGTGAGAGCGTTACTTCTTGTTATGTCGTGATTAATACTTAACAATAAATAGAGATAGCTACCTCCCCACATACTGAAAAAATGTTTGTAAAATAAGCACTTAAAATATAAAACTAAGCTCTAAGTAATTTCGGATTTCCTGAAAAGCGCAGGTAAAAATATTTTTTCAACTTGCCTAAATTGCTAAAATATATAACTAAATCTAAACTTTGGAAAGTCGTTTTATTTTTGAGAAATATTTATATAAATCATGATTTTATTTCACAATTTCTCCTAAATTACTGATCATTTGCACCTCAATCCTTTTCATCGTCTCTTTTTCATCACATAAATACTAAACAGGCAGAAAACTGAAGAAAATTTTATCCGCTCTTCTTTACGCGTATTTTCTTTTAGCTCTTATCGGTTTAAAAATATATTTTTGGATAATGTAGTTTTCCAGCACTAGGGGGTGGGGGAGGGAATATACATGGATTTCTTTCAAAAGTGGATGAAAAAAAAAATATGAGTAAATAAATATATGGAGAGAATTCAATCTATTTATGCCGTATCAGAATCGTTCATCTTCTTTCTTTCAAATCAAATACGACGCAGTATCTATGGAAATCTCGTATCCTGTTGCGATATTCAACCTTAAGATAAGCCTGAAAGAATTGGAATATAAGAGAAGATGCGGGGTGAGCATTTTTAAAGAAAAATTTAATTCAAAGATGGAGGGTGGGATGGAATTATATAAGGTTTTTGGATATTTTTCTGCGAGATGACAGAAAGAGAGTAATACGTTTTCTTCCAACGGCTTCAAAATAGAAAGTCCTATAAAAAGTATTGTATTTTTTATAAATTAAAATGTACAATTTAATTATTTTTATTTTTAATTCTTAAATTTTAAAAAAATGCTCACTGTTTTTTATTTATTTACTGGGTGGGTTTCCAATCCTTTCTTAACATACGCACTCCATTTTTAGTCTCACTCACTGTATATGATGTCATCGGTCCCAGAATGTGAAAATAAAATAGACAAAATAAACTAACGAAAAAATTGAAAAGCAAGCATAGACTGCCAAACAAGTTAACTTAAAACCTACCCTAGCAATGAAAACACAAAACTTTTCAATAAACGATTGCGGAGTTGCTTCATATCCTTATATTGAAAATGGACCAAATATAACTAAAAATAAATAATCCAACAGAGCTAGATAATTATAAGAAGAATGCCGACAAAAAATAAACAGAAATCAAGCACTCAGGGCTCCACGCACCAGAGGCAAGATTCTGTAGTAGTGCCGGAAATGAACCAGAAATTGAGGTAACCGACTGGTCTCGTCATCAGGGAGCCTAACCAAATCAGTAACCTCAAGGGGAACTTTCTGAATAGGATGCGGGTATAACCAAAAGACATCCCAAGGCCCCGAGATCCCCATTGAAACATTTAGTCAAAAGAAAATGAAAAGACAGAGACAACTTACACTAAGGGCTCAACGCACCATACATGCAAGTACCCTCACCTACGGAATTAGGGTATGTATGCATCTTTTGATTTACATTAGGATAGTATGTGTACTTTTTTACACACTTTTAATTTAACACAGGGTAAAAATTTAATTGCATAAATATCTGGGGTTGTTGGGTTTTTTTTTTAATTTGAAACATATATGTCACATTTCTGTAACCTGGGGTCCGCACGGACCCCAGCGTTATGCCGGGTGTCTGAAAAATATTGGACACATTAAAATAGAATGAAAAATATCTAGGGAACAATGACGTGTTTTTGATAACGAGTATTAATAACAAGGTCTGAAAGTTTTTGTTTCACAAGAATTTTATTCCCCGAATCCGACAGATGGCGCTAGATGATGCGACAGGTGTGTTTGCATTTTTCTCGTTGCGCGACTTTCAGTTGAGAGCTGTTATTCGAAGCTGCAGCATGTCAGAGTTTCGATAGACGATGCTTTACGCATGATACAAGAAAGTGATAGTGAAAACGATGTAGATATAGATAGCTTCGGTGAATTATCTGAGTCTGAAGAGAGTGATGCGAATATTCAAGATTCGAACATTGAAACCGATAGTGAATCGGAAAGTGACGAGTATTCACCCATCTGTTGAATCAAGCACATACTTTTGAATCGCCGTCAGGACGTTAGTGGACCATGGAAAAACGTAGTTCGGTACAAACTTTAGCAGCTAATACTTTACGAGAGAATAGTGGGTTAGCAGGGGATGCAAGAATGTATCTGATAAATTAGATTCACTAAAAATGTTTATATCATCTGAAATGATCAATGTTATTGTCCGAGAGACTAATAAAAGGGCTAAAAAAGTGATTGCAACTTGGAATCAAGCCAATCCGGCAAATGAGGATAAGTGGACTGAAACAGATGAAATAGAACTCTACGCTTTTATTGGATTCTCTTACTCGGTGGTGTATAGAAATCTGCAAACGAAAGTTTAGAAGTAATGTGGTCTTTGGACAGTGGAAGGGCGATATTTCATGCTACAATGTCTATGCGATGTTTCCAAAATTTGCTTCGTTTCTGTCGGTTTCACAATGATGCAACAAGAAAACAAAGACTAGAGGTAGATAAACTAGCTGCCTGTCGGTATGTCTGGCAAATGCTTCTCGAAAATATGGCGAAATATTACAAGCCCGGAAAAGATGTGACAGTCGATGAGCAATTAGTGGCAACTCGTGGTTGGTGCATATTTCGACAGTACATACCGATCAAGCCCGGAAAGTATGGATTCAAAATATTTTGGTGCTGTGATTCCACGACTTCGTTTCCTTTGAAAGGAGAAGTGTATGTTGGACGACAACCTGGTACTGCAGTTGGAGCAAACAATGTTTGTGATCTCGTCAGGCGATTAGTTGACCTTTGGAAGAACAAAGGACGCAACGTTACCATGGACAATTACTTCACCAGCGCTCAGTTAGCAGAGGACCTACTAGCTGTGAAAACCACAGTGGTTGGAACAATTCGAAAAAATCGAAAAGAAGTCCCCAAAAAGTTGCTACTAAATCGTCAGCGTGAAGAGAAATCTTCTATCTTTTATTTTGATAAACAACTGACTTTAGTTAGCTACACTCCAAAGAAAGGGAAGGCAGTCATTTTGCTATATTCCATGCATCATTACAAAAACGTCATCGAGGAGAAAGACAATAAGCCAGATATTATTACTCATTACAACGCAGCAAAATCTAGAGTTGACAACATTGACCATTTATGCCGATTGTACACATGCAAGCGAAAAATACGCCGTTGGCCTATGGTCTTCTGGTTCAACATGCTCGACTGCGAAGCTGTTGCTGGATACATAATTTGGATTTTGAAATATCCAGATTGGGAATCTGGAAAGCGCCATCGATGTCGATTGTTCCTGAAAGACCTTGGGAGAGAGCTGCTCAATAACCTCCTTCAGAGAAGACTTCAGAACGTTCAGTCGCTGCAGCCTGGAGTTCGTCATTCATTGAAATCTTTGGGAGTTGAAATTCCGTCAGTACCCGGAATTCAAGAGCAAAATAAAATGGTACGGTGCCAGCTATGTATACGTTCTTTGGATAGAAAAGTAAAGACCCGATGTACTAATTGCCCTATACCTTGTTGCACGGAACATCAGAAGACCATTCGTGAGGTATGTTCAGCGAGCATTTAGAAATGTAGAATGAATCTGTAAATATAACTGTAAAATTATTATGTTCTTAATTTTATAAATAAAATTGTTTAAGAAAATGTCTGAATAATCGTTAATTACTTATAAGATAAATAAATGAATGCAAAATTAACTTTCATGTGATGTAAATCGTATAAAATATGTAAATTACAATATGGGGTCCGCGTGGACCCCAAGTTACAGCAGGGTATATTACGAAACGATGCAGTGATAGGGTTAAGTTACACACCAGTTCCCTGTTGCTTTCTTTGTTTTTTCCCTTTACTTATTTATATATATATATATATATATATATATATATATATATATATATATATATATATATATATTTCTCATCCATACCCTGCAAACTAATTGCGCTTTACAGTTACAATTTACATTGTAAAATTGCAATTTTACATTCAAACTGCAGTTTCAATTACAATTACGCTTGCGAACATATTACAATTTACAATTACAGCTTACATTATATACTTACAATTTTACATTTAAGGTGAAATTTCAAATACTCTTACTCTTACTATTACATTTACCATTGCATTAATAACATATTACGATTTACAGTTCCATTTTGCATTATATACTAACAATGTTACATTTTTGATGCAATTTCAATTACAGTTTCAGTTACAATAACATTTACCACTACATTACGGACACATTGCAATTTTGAATTACGATTTACGTCGTACACTCACAAATTGCATTCAAGGTAAAATTTCAATATATTTACCTTACTCTTACAATTTTACATTTAAGATGCAATTTCAAACATAATTACACTTACTATTGCATTAAACAATTACACTACATACATAATACAATTGTATTACAAACCATTAACAAACAGGTTTACTGGTAAACATTTTTATAATAATTATTTCTTCTAGAAGTAATTGAATCATTCTTTATATTTTTTGGGATTAATTTCAAGCATTAATTAGCTCATATGCCTCCAATGCACTTACTATTACATTTAACAATTACACAAAACACATCTTACAATTTACACCCGTAAAATGTAAACTCCTTCTTTTATGCGGTGCTCATAGAATAAACTCATGGAATCCGAAAACAGTATCAAAAATTTGAGATTCTAGAAAGGCGAAATTCAACCTGATAAAGAACTTCCATTTTTTAACACTAAAATAAAAGAATTAATATCCATTCACTTAGGGACATTATCTTTTCCTATTAATGAACGTGACTATATAATACACGACAGTTATTGGAAAGATGACATTTTAGTATATCTTGGGACATTTAACTTAAGATGATGGCGATAAAAAATTTTTATTGCACAGTGAATGAGAAAAAAAAGGAGGGGGGCTCCATTTCTTTCGCGCAAAGTGAATATTAAACCGAACATATTCTCATTTTCTCTTCCAGTCTAAAGACCATTTCTAATGCGAACAGAGAAGTAAACGAGAGAAGAAGTTTTTTTTTTTTCATTTTCTTGTGTTTAGGGAAATGCTTTAACGATCAAATAAAAGCTTTGTCGACACTTCTCTTTTCCTTAAAAACCCGCATTTCCGCCAGGTGAACACAGCTGTCGCCAAATGGGCCAAGTCAGGCGGAACTGGGTGCTCACTTAGCGGATAAAAGCGCTCCAAAATTAAATTCCATAAACAGCTTAAAACGGCCCGGAATGCTGAAAAGCGCTGAGATTTCCAGAATTGGAAATTAATGAAAATTGACTTCTTTCAGGTAAAAATTCAACGTTAGTGCAGCTTCACTGGTTTGAAATTTATTCGCAAGAAATTTGCGAGGACTTACAAATTTCGGTTAAGGACACAAAAAATTTAAAAAAGAGAATTTTATCCAATTATTGTTTGTGAATTAAAATTTATTGCTCGATTACGGTCATCCTTCTGCAAGCAAGTAATAAAAAAACTAAATAAAAATTTTCTGTGATGTAATTACTTATACCAGTATAATATCATGTTTAGGCCAAACTTGCTTGCTGTTATTTGACAAGTTGGACCAAATCCAGTAAAGTACAGAGTTTCAAAATAACGGAGATCTTAAGTCCGTGCTTTTTTTTAACTACTGAATCCCATTCTCTGTTTTGCTGCATGACATTCTGAAACTTTTCAATAAAATATAAAAGCAATGCGTAACAATGTAGTTTTAAGCCTATAAGAAATTAGACAGACCGTGAACATATACATATACTAGCTGAAAACCCGCGCTTCGCTACGGAGTACATTCAAATTAAATACAACGGTCAACGTATGCAATTTATGCCAAAAAATAAATATATATATTTATAATAAATGCGATGACCAATGTATACAATTGATGTAAAATATATATCTATCTATATATATATATATTTATAAAAAAATCGTAAGGGATATGCATTTTTTTGGATAATATCCAATCGTCTGCTGCATTAGAAAGAGAAAAAAATATTTTTTTGTCTATTTAGTTGTTACGCACGTGACGATAAATTTATTGAAAGTACCAGAAAAAGAAATCACGTGATCAGCATTTAATAAATTAAATTCTAAAAATTAAACTTTAAAAATTCACCAAAAATCAGGAAATGGAGGTAAAAATTCGAAAAAAATTTCATTTTGAAGGAATTTTTATGATCTTTCTCGTGATATAAATTTTATAACCCTCAATGTATTATTTTAAATGCAAACGTAAAAAAAGTTTAAAAAACAGCTTAAACATTTAATTTAAAAAATCTAAGAAGAATTTTTGAAAAATCTTTCTTAGTGTACCCCTACACTATTAGAAAAATCGCCATGCAAAATTTCAGACCTTTAGGTCCAGCGGTTTGGTCTGTGCGTTGTATATCAGTCAGTCAGTCAGTCAGTGAATGAATGAGTCAGTTACGGAACTGTTTTATATATATAGATATAAGATACAGATTTAAAAAAATTTAAATATCATTTGCCATGTTGTATTGGCTATTGTTTGGTCTCTCAGAAAAAAATAAACTAATTTTTAAAATATATTGTGTGTATTCAATTAAGTTTTTGAAATATTTGAAGTATACTCGATGTTTTATCTATGAGTTTATTAATTGGGACCTCACCTATTGTTCCACGTGATCTGTCGTTGAAGCACACTCGTAATGTGTTTCTTAATGCGGAATTTATTTAAAAATTAAAAATTGAAAAACTGTTGAATTGCGGTGTTTTGGTTTACCTTCGCGTGATAATTTAAATTTATATATATATATATATATATATATATATATATATATATATATATATATATATATATATATATATGGGAGGAGTCATAAATTCGTGCAAAGTTCAAAATTCGTAATAAAAGAAGTAATTCTCTGAAAAATTTTCTGTTTGCACCAGTAGGATCAGAGGGACATTGGATTTTTTTTCCATGTAAAGAAAAAGTTTCCAAAAGTAAGCGAAAGAGGGCGCTCACATGTCATACTCAGACATTTTATGCAAATCAGGCTATCAATGAAACACCTGGCTGGATATGGAACCGTCATTCGAAGACGGATGCTTCCTTTACCAAATCGAGCGTTGGTGGTTAAACTTTTCTACAAGAATGGTGAATCCACAACTGTTGCATTGCGAAAGTTTCGCACAGAGAAAGAACTGAAGACGCAAAAAAGTCCTATTTCATGGAATGGGATACTGAATTTAGTACGACGTTTTGAGGAAACGAGGAGTTTGGAGGATCGTCCACGAAGTGGCAGACCATCCTTGAGCGCGGACCACGTCCATGTTGTACAAAGTGTCATGGAAGATTTGGCAGCCTAGACATCAACGGAGAGTAGGAGTGCTCGTGAGGCTAGGAGAAGAACGGGGATTCCGGAACCGTCGATTTGACGTAATCTACACTGAATGTTGAATCTGTATCCGTACAAAATCCAGGCACTACACCAGTTATTACCGGCAGATATAGATGCAAGACAAAACTTTGCTACATGGGCTCTCGCACAAATGAAAAGTAACCCACGATGGTAGCTGAACGTCATGCGGACGGATGAAGCCCACTTTTCACTGCATGGTGACGTTAATGTGCAAAACAGTCGTATCAGGGTGACGTCAAACCCTCATGAGTACCTGAGCCAGCCACTACCTTCTCCTCATGTGACTCATTTGATGTGGTTTCACCGCGTCTTTTATTCTGGGCCCTTTCTTTTTTGAAGAGCCTTGTCCTGTATCCGGTAGGAAATCCTGTACAGTCACTGCAGCACGGTAGCATACACTTTTGCGTGACCACGTTAAGCCTGCATTGTAGGAAAGACATGCGTTACCAGTTGTCAACTTCATGCATGATGGTGCCCCTCCCCACATTTCATGTGATGTGAAGACGTTCCTGTTGGAATCTTTCACTGAAGACCGAGTGATAAGTCACGGTTGTAAGATTCAGTGGCCCTCACGATCACCAGACTTGACCCCAGCAGATTTTTGGTTGTAGGGATACTTAAAGTCTTGTGTGTACGGGGGCTCCCAAACCACTTTTGTGGAACTAAAAAATGCCATTCGACCGACAGTCGCTGCCATCGATGGGGACATGCTACACTCTGCTGTAATGGGCGTAGTAACGCGTCTCAATTGCCTATTAATTTGTGCTGGTGGTAATGTTGAACATCTGTTACTTTACAATAAATGCACAGTCTCGTGTTATTGTGATCTGTTTGATTTACTGTTTGTCTTTGCCTGATTTGCATAAAACGTCTCAGTAGGACGTTTGAGCGCCCTCTTTCGGTTACTTTCGGAAACATTTTTCATTTTGCATGGAAAAAAAATCCAATGTCCCTCTGATCCTATTGGTGCAAACAGAAAAATTTTCCGAGCATTACTTCTTTTATTATGAATTTTTGAACTTTGCACGAATTTATGACGCACCCGGTATATATTTATTTATTTATATATATATATATATATATATATATATATATATATATATATATATATATATATATATATATATATATATATATATATATACATATATATATATATATATATATATATATATATATATATATATATATATATATGTATATATATATATGTGTGTGTGTGTGTGTGTATAGGAGAAACACTTTAATGATCAGATAAAACGTCGACGTTTTTCTTTTCATGAAAAGTACATTTACACCTGTTAAGCACAGCTGTCGCCAAATGTATCAAGTTGAGAGGAATAAAATTGAAAGAAATAAAGAACTTCAAAATTTAATTCCATAATAATTCAGTAGCATCCTCTAAATTACCTGGTGATGAAATTTCAAAAACTAGAAAATAAAGGAAGGATCAAATATATCTATGGAATCTCTCGCATTCTGTGTGTAGAACATAAGTGTAACTTTGTTTTTATGTAATTTAATTGGTTACTTTTGAAATCATTCATGAACTATGATTAAAACCGTTTTACTCCATGTTTTATCAGTCTTTCTGAACGGGCTGTTACACGTAAACTTTCTGTATTACTGACGTTATTATCTCATTTGTACATCTAGTATGTTTTCTTTCTCTCCTGTGAAATTTTCAATTCATACTGGTTTTTTATCATTAAATTTATTGCTGGATTGATTGGCTGATTTTTTTAGCATTACCACCATGTTTTGCTACACGAATACTAAACAGACCGTGACGGTAACCGACCACGTTCGGAGCCAAAATTTTTAAATAAGTTTTTAAGGAAATGTTTCTTATAGTTTTTGCAATATTAGGCTACAAAACATTGAGAAATAGTAAAATTAAAATAATTGTATGTATTATTTTGTTAAAATTTGGCAAAAATTGAAAAAAAATAAGCATTTTTTTACTTTACGCTAACACTCCTAACTAAAAAAATATGTAAAACATATCACTTTTACTTGGATAAATGTAAACATATATCCATTATATATGCATTGAACCAGAATAATAAAAATATTGTAAAGTATAAATGAGTTATAGCCAATCGAGTAATTTAGAGCAAAAATTCAAGAAAAAAAATTAAAGTTTCTAACATAAATGTCAATAACTCCTCTCTAAATGAATATATTTATAACCTTTTGGTTCAATGCATACATAACACCATTAAAAATATACAGTTAAAATTTCATTAAATTCTGATAATTATTATAACATTTATGACTGTTAATATTTGGTGGTGAAGCAAAAATCACAGTTTTTCAGAAATTCAATTTAAAACTTTTATTGGATGAATTCATTAGCTTAATAAAGGAATAGCTACCTAAAATTCACCCGCTTTATAACTTATACCTTCCTTCAGTTCATTAACAGTGATTTTTTTCTTTCTGAGAGCTCTAAGTTTTTTCCTGTGCAATTTTGCAACAGGTGTAGAGAATCTCACTGAATCGTTTATACGAGTAATATCTAATTTTTCATATCCCTTCCTAGTGAAGTACCCAGGATCAATATTCAATTCGTTAAAAACTGAAAGTAATCCCGTGAAACCATCATTAAATTTTGTCACAGCAACATACCCCCCAAAACGCAATGTTTCAAGTGCAACAAAAGTGTTTTTGGGACTAACTCCCACAGACTGCCGTTAAAGGACTCATTTGCATTTTGAGTCCTTCCGTGAAGGCATTTCATCAATAATTTTGCATCACATAGTTCCATATATACTGGTTTTATAATGTTTAAAATGTTTTGTGGCAATCCAACTGATTTTTCTTTATAAGCTTTCCCTGAAGCTGCAGCTCTTTGGTATTTGCACCAACTCATTATTCCTGGAGGGCACTGGCCATGCATGGGATGCTTTGCATTAGAGCTGCAATGAAACAGAGCAGCTATTACAGCTTGTTGCATATTTTTCAAATTACCCACATTGCTGCGTATGGCAATGCCATAATAGTTTTGTAGCTTATCAATAAATTTATCGGTAAGTTTGCCTTTACCACCTAATCTAGGTGTACTGTTCTTTAATTTACGAAGGCGACTCCCAACTCTTTTTTGTATGTGCCCTATACATTCTAATTTTTCAACATCTTCATTTTCATACACATTTTTGACATTCAGAAAGCTTTTTGAGTCCCCATCACCATAATATTCCATATATTGTAGATTATACCGTGGAATGGATCTCTCAAATATTCGGTATACTCCAACCGGTTCCATACCTGATGATGAACCCTTATAGTTAGAACATGTATGTTCTGCTTTAAATATTGTACAATTAAGAGTGTTATTCATTTTACTCAATTTAGAACACACTGCACAGTATTGAGAAAGAAATTCAGCATCCAGAACTTTTCCCGTATCAATGGATATTACAGTTACACATCCATTTAGAGATGAATAGCCTCGTCGTTGCCATGTTCCATCTACTGAAACACCACACTTCGTAATAACTTGCTGAGAATTTTTAATATGCTTCACTTCATCAGCAGCCCTATTCATACTATCTTGAGCTACAGTAGTAGCAGACAGAAGAAGTGATTTCTCATGGCGTTTATATGCTGTGTTATGAGGTGGTGGTGGCAAATTCAAAGTCGCACATAACTTTTTAGCACTTGAAATTCCCTTGCCAATTATTCTCATGCCAAAAACTAATCTAGAATTAATATCCAATAATCTTTTTGATTTTTTTCCAGATGAAAATTTCTCAACAAAATCACATTTTTGGCAGCACAGAGTAAAATAGGAAAACAAACCAAATCTTGATTCTTCTGAGAAGCATAAGCTGTTAGACAAACATGCAGGACAACAAACTAATGAAAATATATTTCTTAGAGAATCTATGTCAATTATTCTGTTACCACTTAATTCTTCAGCATGTGGGTCATCATATAAATCACTGGACATCGATAGCTTTGCTGCACTAGCTGTTTTTGATGCACTGAATGTTTCATCGTTGATAGACATAGGATCTGAATCAACAGTTTTGCAGGTATGCTGATTGCCGTTAAATCTGCGCTTATTTGTGCGCTTAGAACGATATTTTGGCATTATATAATGTATTAACTTTACAAAAAAAAATACACTCGTAAAAACCGTGAAAATAATTATAAAAAATGAAGAAATAAACAGCAAGCAAGCGATGAGCGAAACGTAAACAAAAGCAAATAACTTTGTCAAAGTTGCCACATAAAACTGCTAAAATATTGTAAATAAACTCTTGCCAGAAGTATTTTATAATTTGATAAATATTCAGAAATATATTGCAGTAATTTATTTCTTTAATTAAAAGCTATAATATGCTATTTACTACTTTTTTTAAGCTAACAGTCAAAGTCTGGCCCTTTAACTGCGCACTTCCGGTGTTACAGCTAATGATTAAACAGCTGTATCTCGACTTCTGATGACTTTAGAAACAAACTGAAAACTGTTTTCGAAAGCTAAAGATCTGATCCTTAAAATAAACAACTAAATTTTTTTTCAATTTTTTTCACGAAAATCGCTATTTGAACGTGGTTGGTTACCTTAAATGTGATATTTTTGTTGAGTAGTATTTGTTATGTTTAACA
>OU015495.1:147901367-147913867 GCA_907164885.2 Dolomedes plantarius
TTTTTTGCCCATTCGTGGAGGATTGGACCGAACGAAATTTCTCGCCGGGGGGGGGGGAAATTTTTCTTCTGGCTGCGACTGTTAGCAGGACATGGAATACGTAGCCACAAAATTTAGATACCTTGATTCGTTGTTTTTTAGTGTTTCCATTCGTTGACAATGATTGCTGAAGGGAGCGGGTCCCTAAACCGACCGGCTAGAAGGGCGAAGGCCGTGTTATGGGTTATGTCACAGTATAAATAACATAGAAAATGTCAATTTTTTCTATGTTGTTTATACTGTGTTAATTTTTAAATTGATTTTGGTTAACAAACATTCTTAAAATCCCGGGCAACGCCATCTGTAATTAGGAATACCTCCAGCTTTTCCTTTCTTGAAGAACAAAACTCATTTCGGAAGTTTCATTGAAGGTTAAACGAGCAATTTCTGTTGTGGCATCTAAAAAGGTATTTTAAGTAAACAATTAAACTTTGAAGCGTATTCCCATCTTTAACATTACAGTAATAAGCATTACATCTTATTAATAAAAGCGAATGTTTGCGCGCGCGTGTGTGAGTGTGTGTGGGCAGCTCCCAGGAGAATCTGTGAAACTTACAGCCGTGAAATTTAGCACACGGGTATTGCAGACTATGGGAAAGTGCACCTCGAAGCCCGAATTTTAAATTTTATTCTAGAAAATTTTTTATTTTATGTTTTGTGTTATTTTTTATTTTAAGTTTTTTTAACTTCAGATTACGATATCGGCAAAAAATGATCGTAGAATTTTGATCTTTTTACAATCTAAGACTACAGACATTTCTCCTTAAACAAGACCTCATTTGTTTAAAAATAATTTAAAACAGACTATTATTTTCATCAAAATATTAAACTCACTTTTTCGAGAAATTTACGCAATTTTGAGGATCTGCGGTGGATGCTCTTCGAGTTTTTATCTTAAAAGAAAACTTTTACATCATCTGGAAGATGAAAACTTTCTCATTCATGTAAACCTCATTTCAAGTCTCTATCTTAAAATTTCGATTTTTAATTAAATTTTAAAAAACGATGCTTCAACACAAATTTTATACGCGATTCTTCAAACGCGGTACTCTAGGCGTTGGAATCAATCATTCATAAGAGCTGCGCATGCACACAAGGAAACGTTTTATTTACTTTTGCCGGTGTTCACTTTTTCTGTATTCTGTCAATTTTTGTTTAATTTAGTTACTTTTTTGCATATTCTTTCTTTTTATGCTTCTGTCTGAAACTCTGGAATATTTTTTATTATCATTCTAATACTTCGAAACTTAACAATGTTTACCAGAGGTGTTTTAAAACAACTGTTAATTATGTTTGTGTTTAGCTTTGAGAAAAAAATAATTTTGTAAAGGTTTTTTTGGTCTTTTATGCTAAAATAGCACTTAAAAATCAAAAAAAGAAACAAAAATTTATCTCTAAATAGCATACCTTTTTTATAAATTGATCAATTTGAAGTAATTTTTAATGAAATTTAGCTAAAACACCTTACCATTCTGCGCAAAAACATAAAGCTAATATTTTAAACTAATTTTAGCTTTTAATTGTGGAATTTTTTGATGTTGAAATATGTTAGCAATGTATTACATATGCATTATTTTGTACGTCAAATATAGTTGCACATTAATTTTATAGAAATTTGTGGTATGACTTTCTTAAGTAGCATGATTTATTTTTTCTCGATGCTTTTATGCTTTTTAATGCTTTTTAATGCTTTTTCTTAATTGTCATATTTTGAGAACATAACTTTTTTAAATTAAAAAACACAAATATCAGTTTAGGTTAACAAGAATTATTGTCAAGAATTATATTTCACATGATTGGACAAGCCACAGGTCAAGAAGGGTTGAAATTATTGGAGGTAAGGTTAATTTTTTTTACATGCAGTAATTTTTTCATGTCCTGTTAAATGATTCATAAATTAGAATCGATAGCTGATTTATACCTCATTTATATTTTTAGAATTTAACTTCTTACTTCTCTTTTAACTTTCCTTTCTATTTTACCATCATGTTTTGTTTTGCTATTATTGAAGTGTGTAAAATATTTTTCATTGCTTACTACGATTTAATAAATTTTTTTGTATTATTGGACTGGGCATATCTGCCCGCAGCCTGCACTTTTTATTCATACTGTTATTTTTTCTACGGTATTTATACCGTATTTAGTTTTTAAATTGATTTGGTATTGTTTACTTTTCAGCTTTTCCCGAATGGTTTTCCGAATCTTTACCCCGGAAAGAGAAGCGAGACTGGAAGAAATCAGACAACAACAGCGAAGAATAGTTGGACAAAAACCACAGGATCGTCATGATTTGTTAGCAAAAGTGTTTCATCAAAAACAAAAATCACTTATGAGTCTCATCACAAAGGCAAAGATTTTTGAAGAAGTTAGGTGTCATATGTACACCATAATTTCAGTTTTGGCTGATTTAAACTCTGTATTCTCACATTTTGATGCCCCTGTAGCAGTAGTGGATTACATGGTTAACTGGAGTTACTCATTTTGTTCCATTTTAAAGGAATGGTGCTGTGGTTCATATGGGAATGGCGTTTAGAAACATACGACATATGAGGCAGATATTACGGATCAAATAATAGCCAAAGATGACACCACTTCAGTCAGTTGTCACAAAACAACTGTCTCTGTCCACATGTTGCAGAAGCCTCCTCTACACGATTTCTTCATTCGGGAATGGCGTTTAGAGACATACGGCATATGAGGCAGATATTACGGATCAAATAATAGCCAAAGATAGCAAGTGTCTGTAGACAATGCGTGGATTGTCCCGTATTGCCCTCTACTAACCACAATTTTCAATGCCCATATAAACGTAGAGTACTGTAATTCAGTTTTATAGTGTTACGTGTGAGTTGAACACTGGTGTGTGGTTTTCAAATGATTTTAGCTTTTACTGGAAATTAGCAGAACATTAGCTTCCAAAACAGTAATCGTTTGGAAAGTTTTGAATTTAATTTATCAAATGCTGATCACGAGATTTCGTTTCTTTTTGTGATACTTTAAATTAATTTTGTGTCACGTGCATAACAACGAAATTAATTGACAAAGAAAATATTAAAATACAGTAAAAGATAAAATTTAACCACTAGACTAATTGAACTGGAAATTTTTAAAAATTTAGTTCAAATTAGTATGTTTTATGGATATTAAATCAAATCGTTATATAAAACTGTAATTTCTTCTCAAAATATGCTTCGCCATGACGATAAATAAGTCCCAAGGCCAAACTTTAAAATATGCTGGCGTACATTTACGAGAAAATTGTTTCTCGCACGGTCAGTTTTACGTAGCTTGCTCAAGCGCAAGTTCGCAGACGAGCCTGGTAATATTAGTTCCACCCAATGAAGAAACAAAATATATTGTTTATAAGAAAATCCTCTAAAAAGCAATTTCACTACTTTTTCATTGTATTTATCCTAAAATGTATCCCGTAGCGAAGCACGGGTATTCAGCTAGTATATATATATATATATATATATATATATATATATATATATATATATATATATATATATATATATATATATATATATATATATATATATATATATATATATATACATATATATTATTTTACCATATATCATCTAAAAAACTATGCAATCTTCATATGTGAGAGAGAGAACAGCAACTATTCTCTTTCTTTCTGCGTCGTACGAAGCTAATAAACAAACGCGCAAAACTGAAAACTAAAATTAATCATTCAAATGCCAAAGTGGTATGACTAGTAAATTTCAAGTCGTTCATCTCAGTTTCAACATTTCAACTCCTTATTTAAATATTGTAATCACTTGTCTCGTCAAAACTCAGAAAACATGGATATATTATTAAAGGAAGAACGATTTATGTATTTGAATTAAAACATTTTAAGATTCGTAATAAAATTCCCCTGTTATATCTCTACTTCCACTTATTTGTCACAGAGAACGCTTTAAATCTCATCTAATGACCTCACCTAAAAGTTTGCATTAATCACGATAAAATAATGAAAATTGTAGTTAGTTTCCTTTTCAAATGTGAATAACAAATAAAAAGCAATGTTAAAAGGGGGGAGGGATGCGATAAACAAACAGCACAAAATCTCCTATTGCCCCACTAACGATTCCTATCCTTTCACTTGCTTCTTTGCGTGTTCATGGAGCTAGGATCCGATTTTGCTTTCCACTTACAATCCGCAACACATACGTGAAACGTCGAAATACACGCTCGAAAAATTTAATAAACACAGAGATGCATTAGCCCAGAGAAGCGCGCGATTCCCCTTACACCACGGCCTGCTACGCATTCGTAATTACTCTATTCAGACAATTAACCCCAACCCCGTTTGCATAACAGATGCTATATATCACTTGTAATCATAATTTAGGCCGTATAAAACACGGGCTCTTGGAAGCTCCGCAAAATACCCACGTTCGCAAAAGGCAAATATTTAATCTGCTCGCCAGTTTTTAGGCTAGCTGCCAAATTTTAGGTCACTGTAAGTGTTGTACTCGGTTAAGAGGAGTTTTCCGGAGCGAAGAAGGAGTTTCCGGGGAGGGGGGGGGGGCTTGCGATTTTATTCCCATTTCCCGGGCTACCACCCCTTCCACCCGCATAGTGAGAAAATGTTTTGCTGCTCGTAATTAATTTGAAAGTCCGTTCTTACTGCTTTGTGGCGGTTAAATACTGGAGACCAGTTCTACATTTCTACTCCAAGAGAGAGACATCAGAAAAGTTTACTGGGAATTATTTGTCCCAAGAGTAAACTGTGCCTTCCTTGTGAAATTAAGCTCTTTAAATTAGATGTGAACAATTTTACGCTGACTACGAGTCAGTTTAGGTTGATACAGTATGTATCAAAGTTTACACTAAGCTTATAACGTCTAATGCTTGCACCGTTTGTCTAGTGTGGGCCCCACATACTCTTGAATAATATCTATTAGGAGATAATACTGATTGTCAAAACAAACTACATAACTGACTTTTAATTTTCCGTATTCTTTAGCATTGGAATGAAGCGCATTAAATAAATCATAATGCTCTCAGCTTACATCATCTTAAATAACAGTTAAACCTTCTCAGTACGGTAAAACCATGCTAGTTAACTATGGAAACTATTATATATCTCTGCCACGCACTTAGCAGATTAACAGCACTAAACTGACGGTAAAAACTTTTCTCAGTCACTCAAATGGCAAAGAGCAGATTTCCACAGACTCCAACCACATGTGTTGTGAAAACTCAAATATTGGAAATTGAAGAGCGTAAAATGTAACATAAAATTATTGAAATGGAAAAATACTCAGCAAAAAGAAAAGAAAATCAAACATAAGTATTTGTGATAGGTCGAACATCATGGTATCCAAACAAATAAAATTTTAGATAGATTTAATTAATAAATTATGTATGTGTAATTAATAAATTATGTATCAGTGCGATCTAGCTCTATCAAGTTATTGCTACAGGTGTAGTAATCTGACCACCTTTATCAAAACTCTTCCCATGATGTGGCAAATGCACAACGCAAGCAGCCGTTTCACATACGTAAACTATGTTTTGGGGGGGGGTTTCAGGTTTCACTGCCTTTAATTCATCGAAACATCAAACTGAAAGCTACAAGCTCACCCCAATAGATTATGGGCATAAATTAAATAAACTGCTATTGAATGAAGTCTTACACGAGAATTTTTTATTTTATAATTTTTGAGGAGGCTTACATGCTTTTGACTGCTTGTCACTCGTATTTGAAATACACTAAATTTAGCTTAAGAGAAAAAAAAATACTAGTTTTCCAAAAAGGGTCTGGAATTTTTTAAAGACCAAGAGATTTGACAAACATATCCCTATTTTCAATCATCAGTAGTTACGAAAACAATTTATTCAGAAATATGAAAATTTTAATGTGAGTTAAACACTCTTTCTTTTAATAAATATGGCTTTCAATTTTTTTCTAGACTGAAGAGAAATGATTTAATTGTTTAAAATTTTAACCATTGTTTTTTATTGTTATGTCATTGCGCACATGATATCATTACAGTTGGCTAGAATACCATGAAATTTTATACTCGGGCAATATAAAAATTTATCATTAAAATGACCTACTATTATGTCATTCCTACAGTAAAAATTTTAATTACAGTAAAATTTAGGATTTTTTTTTTTTGAAATTTGAAATTTTTTTCAAAATACCTTTTTTTCCTATGAATTTTGATTTCAAAGTTGGTCATTTTAAAGATATATTATAGAACTTATTTTTAAAACTAAAAAAATATGTATATTCTTTAATATACGGACGCAAGTCTGCGCGCAATGACATAACATTGAAAAAAACGTCTGAAATTTTAAGCTATTAAAAAAATTTATCATCAAGCTAGAAAAATTTGAGAGCCAAATATTTATAAAGAAGAAAGTATGTTTAACTCACAGAAAAATTTTCATATTCCTTACTAAACTGTTTTCATAACTATTGATGATTGAAAATAGAGATATCTTTGTCGAGTCTCTTAGCTTTTAAAAGGTACCTGACCCCTAAATTTTCAAAATTGTTTTAGTCACATGAATCAGTGTTTTATGTATGTATCTATTTTTTATTTCCAGTGGTAATCTATAAACAAAAACAGCAAAAAAGGTGCAGCAAAACAGACAACAACAAGAAAAAACGTAATACGAGGAAGGAAGCAGGTACGTATCAATTTCTCAATGCTCTTGACTCCTAGGTTGGACTACAAAGATCTCGACCCGATTGTGCCTCACAGGTCTGGAGGTGGAAAATGTCCAAAACTTGTGGTTTACCACAAATAGGGCAGGAAGGACTCTCTAGAATTTTTTAGCGGCTCAGATTTTTAGCTAAACAGTCACGACCAGTTAAAAGCCGTATCATGGATACCGAATCCTTGCTTGGAGAATTGGGAATGTATGCACTATTAACAACCCATACCTTATTAGTATATGTAATTTTATGCAATATAACTTAAATATATGTAATGTAATATGTGATGTAATTGTATGCAATAGTATGTTAGTTTATGTAATTGTATGTAATTGTATAAAAGTGGATATTTCAATGGATGCTTAAAAACTTCTTTTAATTTATAGCATAAAATAGTAATAAAAACTTTGATCATGGAAATTCACTCAGAGTTTTCAATTAAATATTTATAATATTTTAAGGAGTTAAAATATCTTGAAGCAATTATTTATTGAATCACACTTCATTTCCATGATGCACGCCTATCTTCGAGTGAGAAAAAGATTGACTTATGACTGTTTCATAATTCGCAGATTGTACCAAAAGATTTCTATACGTGCAACAATATATAAGTTTTAATCTATTTTCCCAAGAATCGACAGAAACACTGCATAATTAAAACATTCATTGTTACTTCACTCCCAAATTCTAAAGGGAATGAAAAATAGCTAATCCCTCTCTTGAAAAGTGAAGCCATTCGATTTGTTATCACACCGAATGATATACTGCTACACGGACTGAAATATGAAAGGAAATGACACTTTGGAGTAAGACATAAAGCAAGAAAAATGTATCTTTTGTTCCGTGGAATAAATACCAAACTGTGTGATCGATGGAAGAGAATGAGAAAAAGAGAAATTAATTATCTAACAGGTAGCTTTAGTTTTACTTTATTGCTTTTTGGAGGTTATATATTTGATTTTTAACTTCAGCTCCCAATACATAAAGTGATGGATGGATCCAGTTAAGGGAGTAAATTGGATGAAAATTGGAGCTACATACAAAAGTCTTTGGGGATCTGACACAAAATAAATGGTGGTCATTCCTCCAATGGGGTCGAAAAATGTATACGATAAGAGTCATCACTTCAGGTTTATCGTCTTATGAAATTAGGCATTAAAGATAGACCTATTTATTTAATCCCTCCAATTAAAAATTTAGCCATTAAATAATTTATGCAAAGGGATAGAATAAAAAACAGGAATAAAAAAAGTGAAGCATATTTTAAGGATTATAAAAGGGGATAGTTTCATTCAGAATGCAAAAATACGTGTTTATTGTTATATATCGGTAATAACACGATTTCAGAGACATATTATAAGTTTTAAACTTTATATTCTTTCGTGTCTTCTACGTTTGTTTTTGTAGGGCTGAATATTTACTCATTTATTTCCCTTTCCTACTCTTAACTTTTTCATTATGGGATGGCATAGCATGCGTCTCGAGAATACGGGCCCAAGAATGAATGCAAAAACACACACACACATATATATATATATATATATATATATATATATATATATATATATATATATATATATATATATATATATACATATACATATATATTATATATATATATATATATATATATATATATATATATATATATATAAATATATATATATATATATATATATATATATATATATATATATATATAGGTGGTTATCAAAATAATGGAAACACTAAGAAACAACATGAAACCTTTATTAATACGGGTCAGGATCACCTTTGTCGTGTAATACCACCTGATTCACCTTGGAATTGGATTACACAAGTCATAAATACTGATTAAGAATATATTATACCATTCTTCAGGTAAAAATCATGAAAGTTCTTGTAGAGATGCTGTGGTGGATATCGATACCTTTATCTATCCGCTTATACAGATCACAGTGGTTGGATGATTTATAGTCGGGGGGCATTGTACAGGGCAAGATAAGATATGTGACTTCTTTTTCGTACTCTTAAAACCAATACTTGATAGATTTAGATGTATGTATAGGGGGATTATCATACCGGAGAACACCATCTCCAGCAAGAAACAATGTTTGCACCATAGGATGGACTAGTGAGCAAAAATTTCGACATAGTCCTTCCCATTCAATCTCCCTTTTAGGGTTACAATAGGGCCTGAAGAAAACCATGAGATGCCATCCCAAACCCTGATAGATCTGCCTCCATGATTGACAGTTGAGATGAGACAGCCAGAATATTACGCTTGGGTAGGTATTCTCCAGACAGCAACACATCTTGTTGCGAGGAACAATGTGAACAATGATTCGTCCGACCAAATGCCGTTTTTCGACATATTACTCGATCAGGATTTGTGCTCGTGGCACCACTGTGGACGACTGTAACGCCTATGCAAATTGTGTAGCGCTGCGCATCATGTATGCGAAAGTGAGGGCGCTGTGGTAACTGCATATATAGTGCGTACTGTGGTTGTTCTAAATTAGTTGTTGGAATTGCCAGTATGGGTAAACTGCCTGGTTTAGAAGCCTTCGATCGTGGACAAATCGTAGGTGCGCGACGCATGAGCCATTCAATTTCCGAAATCGTCAGACAGCTAGGATTTTCAAGGTCGACAGTGTCAAGATTATACCAAGAATACATGGATGGTGGAAAAAAAACTAGCGATCGGGCAAACTGCAAAGGACAATTAGCCTTGACAGTGCGTGGTGAGAGACGGCTCAGGCGTATTGTACGTAGCCAGCATAGCCAAACATTAGCTCAAATTACCACCCAGTTTAATAACGGTGCCAGTCGTACAGTCAGTAAACTGCACAGTATACGGACTGTGCAATGCTCGCTTCACCGTATGGGTTTCGGGAGCCGTCGACCTACGAGAGTACCATTGCTCTATACTCGCCATCGGGCTGCACGTCTTGCCTGGGCAAGAAAGCACAGAGACTGAAGTGTAGAGGACTGGAAACGAGTAGCATGGAGTGATGAGTCTCGATTCCTACTACTTAACGCCGACGGGAGGCTGAGAATATGGCGTCAGGCTCATGAAGCCATGGATTCTGCATGCCTGGCTGGAACTGTACAAGGGCATGGTGGCTCAATCATGGTCTGGGGTGTCTTTTCGTGGCACATTTTGGGATCTTTGGTGCGTGTACCAACCTCCCTGAATGCAATTCGGTACGTAGAGTTGCTGGGTGATCACCTCCATCCGTTTATGCTGTTCTGTTATCCGCACTGTAATGGAGTTTTCCAGCAAGACAACTGTACCTCTCACAAGTCCCGGTTGGCTACTGGCTGGTTGGATGAGCATTCCTCTGATTTCTCTGTCATGAATTGGCCGCCTAGAAGCCCAGACTTAAATCCTATTGAGCATCTTTGGGATGTTTTGGAACAAGGCATGAAAGGCCATCACACAGCACCAAAGAACCTTACTGAATTATGGACAGCTTTAGCCAATATTTGGTAAGCCATTCCCGTGGAACGTTTCCAGAAACTTGTTGAATCTATGCCTCATCGTGTGGCAGCCATTATCAAGGCCAGAGGAGGCCCAACTCGTTACTAGGTAGGTATCCCTAATTCAGTGGCACTTCAGTGTGTATATATATATATATATATATAAATGTATATGTATGTATATATATATATATATTTATTTATATATATATAATATATATATATATATATATATATATATATATATATATATATAACCCCTTAATAGCCCCTTAATAGCCCCCTTACAAAGGGGGTATGAAATTTCTCGTTCTAAAGAGGGAATCGGAAAAATGGACCCCGTAAGCTAAAGGTTAATAATATGACATTAAAATTGCATATACACGAAAAGCTGACTTATATAATTATATAAGAATGAGGGATAGTACAATCATATATAACATTCTTTTGGATTTTTCATATATTTTATCTACTGAAAGTCTTAAAACATAAATATTACAAGGACCAAAAATTAAAATTCATCACACATATAAATTTTCAATTTTTAGTCCTTTATATTAATATAAAAAGGGAGTTAAACCTAACTATTATGATATTTAAGTAAAAAAAAAAGTTTCTGGGCATAAAATAAACGGTTTATGTAATTTTCAGTTGACTAAAACTATAACATTCATAGTGTACTGAACACTGAGACTAGGATGACTTATTATATAAAGGGCTTGATAGAACCTAATTTATGTACCTTGTATGAAAAAAAGACACCTGAATATTACTACTAATATTAGTCAGAACAAGTACTACTATTACATGGTTTGAAGTTCTACATTCAAATTTAATTCAAAAATTTGCGGTCTGGCTATTTATTTCAACATATGCAAAATAATTCTTTTCAAAACTTGTCATATAGCTTTCCTAATACTTTATTGTAATACATTATTATTGACACAGAGCATTTTTATTTTTCATTTAGGGGTATTGGGGGGGGGGGGGGGAGGGACATCTTTGTTCGGAATTGTATATTCTTTGATCGTTAAGACCAAAGTCCGAAGTTTAGCCAAATCACGAAATGGCTGGCTACTTTTAGCATTGGCCAATCAATTGGCGAAAGCCCGAAATAACCGAGAATTTACGACTACATCGGGCTTTGGTAAGCCAATTCGCGATGCGCCCAACAATCAATGGCCAGTCCACGGAAGCAAGAAATTTTGCGGAAATGGATCATGCAGTTACCGTGATTATATCAGGTCTAATTCATATTATTATCACTGTGCAAATCCCTTTAGTTTAGTCAAAGTGGAGAAAATCATGGAGAAAATCACTTTAAAATCAAAGAGAAAAGGACAATTTTAATTGAGCAATTCACAAATTGGCCATTGATTGTCGGGCGCTTCGCGAATTGGCTTCCCAGAGCCCGAAGTAGTCGTAAATTCTCGATTATTTCAGGCTTTGGCCAAGTGACTTGGCCAGTGCTAGAAAGGGCCAGCCATTTCGCGAATTGGCCAGACTTCGGACATTGGCCTTAACATATACGATTACAACGAGAATGAAGATTTGGGAGTCAAAGAGATGTATGTGGTATATCGACAGTCATATATATATATATATATATATATATATGTGTGTGTGTGTGTGTGTGTGTGTGTATATATGTATATGACTGCTAATGAGCGATTTTGAAAAGTGCTAATTTTTATAATTTTTCCCATAATATTATGTTACGTAATTCCCCAAAATACAACTACCGTCTGTTGTACACTTATACAATGGTTGATGGTGATTAGAAAGTATGAAGATTCTATATTATCGAAAATAAAAAAATATGTTACTTTCGATAGTAGAAATTTAACGGGTTATGAGTTTATGTGACTCACAGTGCCAGTATGAGATGAATTTAAGTAAACTAAGGGCATAACGAATATATAGGGTTGAGTAGAGAAGATAATATACTAAATCATATTTTTTGTCCTTTTCCCAACTTATAAAATTATTTAAACCCCAAATACACAAAAGGGTGTTTTTAATGAACGAACAATTCGGATAGGAACACCCGTCTCTGATTCACTTTTTAGCCGCCTATATCAAACTTACAAATGGTAAAATTTATTGTCATAGAAAATTCTCTATTATTTCTGTTGTAATCTCCCTAAAGCGACAACAGAAAGTTCGTTATTAAAATCTCAAATCTTAAGGTAATCTTTAGAGCCTATTAGAATTATTTTAAGGACCAAGGGGGAAAAACTGAGATTTTGACAGATAAGATATCGCTCCCACTCGCCTGATTCTTACAAGTAGGGGTGTATTTTCTGTTTTATGT